>CAHIKZ030003303.1:3037500-3040000 GCA_903632075.3 Acanthosepion pharaonis | reverse complement strand
GCCTTGTAAATTTCAACCTACTGATTGTTCGGTCAATAGAGACTGAAGATTTCCATATAAGGAAACGGTTAATATTACCATTACCATTATGCCTAAATCGATTTGTACGTTTATTTTCATAGTCACTGTTCTGTAGTTTTCGGCTGATGCATTTTTTCGGCCTTCTAGTAATATCTACCTTCAATGCTTTCATTGTTCTGTACATTATCTGAAACAATATTAGCATGCTTATGGCACCGATATCTAAATTTCTGTAGATGCACTATCTCCTGTCTTCCAAGTCTCAAGTATCATTTCATAGAAGCCTGGCACTGTTTGGCTCCATTTAGGAAGTGTTTAATTGACATTTCAAGGTCTTTCGACAGATAGATATTACAAAGTTGTTATTAAGTTCCGGTAGACTAACTCGACCGCCATGTAAGTCAGTCCACCTAGGGGAAGGAAAAAGCTGACTGTAAACCCCCGCTGTGCAAAATACGGAAAAGGCTATGGAAGTAAATACAGACATAAAAACCCTGAGTGGAGCCAGGAAAGCAGCTGGCTGTCAACACTGACAACTTTCCGGCAACACTTGTAGGCAAGCCGATACCAAATGCAATGCTCTGTATTCCTTTAGATCTTGTCGGTACGGCCGAGATGGGGATACCGTCTGAGCAGCACAAGGGCTCCATATACTATCAACATTCAAGATGTAGGAAAACTCTGAATTCATACCACCGGCTGCCTTGTAGGTCTTGCCTCTTTAACTTCTGCCCTATTCTGCCTTGAATGTCAACATGAAGGGCAATTGCGAGATGGAGGGGTGTGCTGACTACATCGGCGCAAAATAGACCCAATAAATAAGCGAATGAATTAAGGCCAAAGAGACAGAGATTAGTTAAAGCGGTGAACCGCACACCAAGTATTCATAAGATAAAAGTTTTACCTCGAAATGGCCTTAATGAATCACCTTGAGTCCTTCCATTGAAAATAGGAAAGAAGAGATAGTTTGGTTTGATTTGTATTATGGTATATCGTAGATAGGCAAGAAGTATGATTAACCTTCATAGGAATGGTTCGATAGTTAAGAAGGGGATTTTATGATAGGGTGTAAAAAGGCAAAGAAAAAGGGTCCCTGGTAATTTCAATTTCTGTTCGATTATCATATTGTCCAATATCTTTGTCTTTTAATTATTTTATTTTATTTCTTTTTAATCACTTCACCTCAAGTAAAGTGATAATGCCACTAAGACACAAGGGGGTAACTGCGAGTAATAGAGAATGAAAAAGATTAGTGAGAAGAAAGGACAATAAAAGAACAGGTTTCGGGAAGACAAAAGATAGCGATTGACGTTGCATTTAATTTTTTGAAGATTGTAAATGGCAGGGAAGTAAGAAAACATAAGAGAGTCTTACAGGGAAGAATCGCGAGAAAGGAAACAAGTAGAATAGAACATGTCGCTAGTTCAATAGTAAACGATGAGACCGAGATGTCAGTCTAGCAGTACGCTTAAATATATGCAGTCCAGCTACAAAAGGAGAAGAGTTCATTAAAATATTACGTTTCCAGTCAAAACTGCATTCGATGCTTCCAAATCTGAATATTAATTCTCTAACATACAAAATCAAATTAGTAATTTGCACTTTGGAGCCTAATATATGCTTTCTGACGTTGTTTTGATATATTTCCAGTTTATTGGAGGAGACATCATCATTATCACTCCCATCACCGGGTGTTGTCAGAGGGTCGCTGCACAACTTAGCACCTGACCATTTCACACAACATACTCGTAACTGGGTTGAAAGCCGGACAGATATCCATTTATGCGTAGCGTGTCTTGGCCAGACAGACTGAGCCCACCCACCTCCAGATCAATATTCTCCAAACATAAAGGCTTGCCTTCATTATAGACACCCAGGCCATTGATTCCATCACGTGAGGAACCTCCTCCGCCTTGGTCATTGGATTCAGTCTAGAAAGTGGGGTGACACTCTTCCCTGGCCAATGACTTTTGTCTAGGAAAGGAGGAACTCCCCCTCTGCCTGGTCCATTGGTTTCAGTCTAGGAGGGGAGACTCTGTGCCTTGGTTTCAGTTTCGGAGTGGGGACCCTGCGCCCTGGCTTCAGTCTAGGAAGCTCTCCGCCCACCGATACTATCATCAGAGAACTGGCTGCATACATTGCAATTATGCAAGATGTCCATCAACCCTACAAGTAGATCCGCACTTTGATCCGTGTTTTTAATCCAGCCGAATGTCTAGACACCCTCCTTACGAGAAAAATCCTTGCGAGGAACCGGTTTAGCTGCCGATGACACTACTATGTATCAGGTAGTGAAGGGTTACAAGGTACGAGTAAGAACGGGGAACTAGTTTTTAACGTATTCTTTGCTTAATGCTCATTTTTGCCCTCTTCGACGTTATTGCATCACCGAGGGCCATTCACACATGTTCCTCTTTGTAGTACTTGGTGGTCATTAAATTACAAATATCAGGTCATCCCATAAGTTCTGTCCGAATTT
>CAHIKZ030003303.1:2957500-3035000 GCA_903632075.3 Acanthosepion pharaonis | reverse complement strand
ATGCAGAGGGGGTGGGAAATTGGTAATAATATTTGAATGATAATGTAATAAACTGCATTGTGTCTCGTCAGGGCATGAGCGAACGTGACTATTCAAAACTTTCGGTTGTTTGTATATTTAAGATGCTAACTTTGTCTTCTAAGACAACGAAATAAGCCTATGGGGCAATATAGCTTCGTCTGACCCACATGCTTTAGAAAGTGCTATGCAAAAAAAAAAGTCTCGTCAGATATCTTGTTGGATGTCCCTCTTGCCTTTAATGTCCTGCTTCTAAAATTCTCCAAGCCTTCTTTCTAAGGTATCATATTTAAACAATCTATCAAAAAAAAAAAAAAAAAATGTCAGTATTTTACTGTAACCTTTGGTCATACATGTGTTTTAATGAATTAATTTGATAGAAAGCAACAACTAAGTGAAAACGGTTCCAACCAACCTCGGTTTTCTCTCTTCTCACCTTCGTATTGTGAGCATGCGCAAATCTTGTTGAACATCTGTATCGGGTGGAAATCAGGTGAATTTAATTATAAATAGAATTAATAAATTACCTATCCCATCATTTTCTGTATATTTTAATAAATCTAAAATATATTCTCAAGGATTTTTCTGAATTAATTTAAAGTAATTATTTGGTTAAAAGAAAAAAAAAAGTTTTAAAAACTTCGATCAAAATATGATAATTGTTATATTATTAAAATGATTTCAGATCAAATTTTGATATTGTTAGCGGTTTAAAAGAAATTTAAATGATTTCCCACCTCGCTAAAATATTTAATTCCTGCTTGTGTAAAACTACGGGGGAGAATTGAAATATTAACGGAAAAAATTAAACGAGAAGGGAAAATAAATTCATGTAAGAATCAGCGCATTCTATCTTTCAATGAAAAGGATTAAAAAAATTAATTCTGATTCGTTTGAATGATTAGGGTTAGATATAATTGAAAAGTTTCGAAAAATATTTATCAGTTGAAAAGAAGGCAGGTGGACTTGTGAGCTGAAGGTGGCATGATAGTATTTAAAAAAAAAAAACTATTTACTTTCAGCACGTAGATGATGATGGCCCTCCACGGTTTCTTTTTTCTTTATTGTCTGTGAATTAATGTTGTTTCCAGTTCCCATCTCCAACGGTTGAAATTCAGGGTAGTCTTTCCCATAGACTGGCTACCAACCAAGGCTAGAAAGTCCTGTCTAAGCTGATATTTAACTGGTCAGTTAAATTTGATTGTCATACCCGTAATGATGCTAATTATCCACAAAAAATCTTCTTCTCACAGCATAAGAAACGTTTTTTTTTAAAGCCGTGGGTTAAATCCGTTTGCTGCAATTAACAGTAATACAATTTTGAGCGAATGTATCTGCTTTCAGCAGCAAAAGAATTACGCCATTAATGATTGGTTTGAAGAAATATCCATGCGTTTTTCAAGGGCATTTGCGTGAAAGTGAACGCATCAGACGACATATTCTCGAAAGCAGATCTCGAGTCCGGTTTTTAATTCTAGAGGAGAGATGTTGAGGAGAAGAAATGGATTGAAAGTTCTTTCCCTACCAAGTGCGAAATGCCGTAATCTGAACACGGTTAGCCGATTCCATTCTTCGGCATCCATTACGCAGTCTGCACATCCGGTCTAACAAACACAGGGGTAGAAAGTCGAATTAACAAACCGGGTTCAAGTCCTGGCTATGGTCTCATGCGTTCACAGTATTTTCTAAATTCAGTATAGAAAGAGAATTATCTATATTGCTCGTGAAAGGCTTTATGTCTTCAAAATCAGTATTCGAAATCCCAGATTTTACCTGGGTCCCAACACCGACTCATGCCGCTCAGGGCACCCCTCCCCCACCCCCAAAAAGGAGGATAACTGGATAAAGCAGGTAGCGATCTCAATAACGTATTGAATCCCGAAAATATTACTTTGTCAGAAAGAGTGTGTTTCCTTTGTACTTGTACTATTTTAAAGACACATTGCTCTTCGGATGTGCGGACAATTTAATGGATAGCGGCTCGCAATGAAAATCCGGAGAGCCGAGTTCGAAAAAAAAAATCGTTGGGAAAGGTATTAATTCATCTCCCTCCTTATCTATGAGTAAATAAAAGGACAGATTGGGTTCTATAGATTTGGTTGTCTCGGAGAACCACAACACTGAATTCAAAACCTCCAACTATGGGTTAAATAGCCTCATCAACCTTAATAGTAAGTCAGATATACACAACAAAGTAAAACTGGCAGCTGTTCTCGAAAATTAATTTCAGCCAGTTATTAACAAGGGCAAGAAATGGCTTTAAAATTTTTGACCCCTCCAAAACGAATCACTATAGAGAACCTTTGTTGCCATTCATTAGCATGGCTGATGCTAACCTCCAGTAGAACAAATCATTCTGCCTTCTTGGTCTCACGTTTTCCATTTACATGTAGTGGAATGATTATATTTCTGTTATGTTGTTAGGAAAGATGGTCCGCTTTGTCGTGTCAGGCAATTTCTCGAGTCAGAATCCATTTCACACCTTTATAATTCTACCATTCGTCTGTGCATTGAATACTATTCTCATACCTGCTGTGGTATTCCTGCTATATATCTTGAGATTCATGAAGAATAGAAGAATCTCTAATGTTATTTCTCTTGACTTCAGACACTTTACCACCTCTTCTCTCTGTCTTTCTATAAATATTTTCATGTTTAATTGTTCTGAGGATCTTTCATTTTTGGTATCTCGACTTAAGTGTAACTAGATCTCATAGATTTACTGTTGAATTAGGTAGAAGGAACCGTAAGTTCTATTCTATTCTAATAGTTTCTTTTTCTCGCACTTCTCGCCCGTGGAACTGTCACCCGCCCTTTTGCTTACCCCGTAGCTACTGTTTTTAAAGATTTAAATGCAATGTCACTCACCATCTTCTATCTTCCTGAATCATAGTCTTTTATTTTATTTTTTTTTTTATCTTGTTAACGTAATTATTCTTACAATCCCAAATATATTTCGGCTTTAAATAAATGTGAAGGTTAATAATCCATAAAAAGCAGTTCAATCAATCGCTAAGTCACATCTTGACAAAGCTCTCCTCAATAATATCTTATATTACTTGGTGCATTATAATACGCCTTTAAACAACTTTCAAGTAAGTATCCAAAGGAGCATTTACACGATTCGCCTATATTCTGAAAGTGCAGATAATCATCATCCTCCATGACCGGATGTGGTCGTAGTTCAATACACATATAGCTAAAAGGCTATACATTCATTCGCAGTGTATCTTTGGCAAGTAGACATGTCGGCGCCTATACATTTCCAGGTGAAACCACAGACGATAATAATAATAATAATAATAATAATAATAATAATAATAAAGACACTGGATAAGATTTCAAGAAATTCAAATATTTTTGCACGTATATTTTTAGTCATATCTATAAATTTTACACACACACACACACACATATATATATATATATATTGGATTGATGTGAGTTTGTGACCCTGGGTTTCATTCTCTTCGTGATCGTCAGACAAAAAAGAGTGTCTGACGATCGCTAAAAAGCGTAAAACACATGGTCACAAACTCACATTAATCTAACTAAATATGTTAACTGATCGCTTTCCAATAAGTACCGCACAAATATATAAATAATATATATATATATATATATATATATATATATATATATATATATATATATATATATATATATATATAATAGACAATGAATGTCTGTTATGTCTGATCATGAAGCGTTTTAATGTTCGAATGATTGCTTTAATTTCTGGCGAAAATAAAACAAAAAAAAAATGTCCAACATTTGGATATTTTTTTATTAAGTTGGTCCTAAGCTTTTGGCTCATATGAGACATTGTTAGATTGGTTAGACAAACATGAAAGAAAGATATCCATCGTCAAAGATGATATTCTGTTATTTTGACATAGAAAATTGCTATGCGACGATAACTGTCGCAGAATAGCAGTTCGTAAGTTCTAGGACGTCATACCACGTGATAGATCGATGTATAACAACAACAAAGCCAATGTCTAGTTGCAATGTAATGTGTTGTGTCTAGTTTGATATGTAATTTTGTTGAGTGTGGGTTGCTCCGTTTTAATATAGATGACCTCCAATATCTGATGGTTCTTTTTACTGTGTGTATGAGTGAGTATTATTGTGTTAACTAATATTTGCCTAATATTATATACATGGCTATGGTTTTCTAAGAAATGTTGCTTAATAGAACTAAGATCAGAATGATGACAGGTAAGTCTATGGGAGAGCGTGGTTGTACTAAAACCAATATATGTAGTGGCTTTATTATTAGCATCAGAGATACAATCTCTGAACGGACATGTAAATTGATGCACTACATTGGGTTTTTTTTGTAGAGGATTTGTGTGGTTTTAGGGTTATTACAGACTATGAGACCAATTGTTTTAATTTTTTTTATAATATATGATGATCTTAAATTGTTTATTATTATTAATGGGCTTAACATTTCTATCTATTACGTTTTTGAGTGGTCTTTCATCATGTTTGTAATTTGGTTACAATAGTATAAGTTAATAGCGCTATGCTTATTTTGACGTACAATGTTATTATTAATATTATCAGTTTTGTTAGAGGTATAATTAAGTTTATTGAGATACATTTTAATTTGTCGATCAATGACGGAATTAGGAAATCCATTATTAACAAGTATTTATTTAATGTTATGCAAATCTTTATAGAATATGGTTTTGGAAGAAGATATCATTTGTTTGCGTTTGATTAAATTTTTTTATAACAGCTAAATTATATCGTTGGCGGCATTTATTATTTTAATTAAGAAGACATAAGTTAATGCTTGTGGGTTTCCTATATAGAGAAGTAGTAAATTTATGTGTGATGGAATCAATAAATACATCAAGGAATTAAATTTTATTAAGTGTTCTAATATAAATTTGAAGACGGAGTGTCTTTCAAATTTGTCCTTAAGCTGTGTAATTTGATTAATATTTTCAGCTAAAACAAAAATATCATCTATGTATCTTACACATATAAGGGTTCTAAATAGTTTCATTAAGTATTTTATATATCATTGTTAATATTATTATTACAATAAGCGTTATTTTTAGTGGGTAATCACTATTTAAAAAAAAAATAATGTCAACCGGCCTAGATTGAGAAGTCTTACTAAAGTGCCTTCTCACAGGAATCGAAACTGTAAGTTAATTTCATCAGCACTCCTATATGTGAAATGTACACTAGCCAATTAGGCGAAAGAAGACGGTTTTCATAAGGCGAGCGGGAGGCCCATTTTCTTTAGTAGTGTTTCTCGATTTACGCCGGTTGATATTAATTTCAGTAATTAAAAAAAATTGGGATCTTAACATAGCAGCAAAAAGACAATATGAATAAATACAAAAAGAACACGGACTCGTTTCGATATATATATATGTCAGCTGTCAATATACCACATAACACCCTTGAGCGCTTAGCCTTGGAGCGGGTGGAATGATCAACATGTTTTAGTGGACTCAACAGTTTTCAGTCTGGTTTTCTGAATCATCTTCAAGAAGCGAGAGCAAGAACTAAAATGACAGCCAATCTAACAGTGATCTCATCTCACAATCCTTAATCTTGCTCCATATGAGGCCTCCTTTGTAAATGACTAGCGGGTCTTAAATTAAGATTATCGCACAACATTTCATAACTGAATCAACTAATATCAATATATATATATATATGTGTGTGTGTGTGTGTGTGTGTGTGTGTGTGTGTGTATGTATGTATGGTAATTAAATTTAAATAGAAAACAGTCAGCCTTAAGGGTTCATTGGCTATAATTCATTTCCCCGGACATATGGTTTTTACCTGGTTCATCAGATCAAACTTCCAAGGGTGAAAAAATGTTTTAAATTTACATATAGTTTTAAGTTGATGTAAGGTGATATAGAGAGAGGGGTAGAAGGTGTATGACAGACATGGTCGAAATTAGAGAGGGAAGGGAAAGTTAGAAATAATTTTAAATCTATTTTTATTAAGAGTAAGGGAGGGGGTAAAGACCAGACATTGCCCTATTTAATGTCATCTTACAGGAAACGAGATAAAAAGAGAAGAAAACATAAGAGGAAGTAGGGGTATATATATATATATATATATATTTAATTAATTCACCGAGTCTGATAGGAACCTCTACAGAATGCAGGAAGCACTGGACGGCCGTTTCGTCCTATATTTGGGACTCATCAGCAGTGCGCATCCACTACCGAGTATCGAACCCTGACAGTTGGGTTGTCAAGCGAACACCATACCAACTGTTCCAAATGGGCCTTGGCGACGAAGAGATTCCAAATCAGACTCAACTAAGCGCCGCTCGCTCACATATTCCGTGGCGGAACTCAACTGAGTTCTCTGTAACCATAGGACTGTGCCCCCGGGAGCCACGACTACTCTCACCAGTGCTTCCTGCATTCTAATTACTATGTATATATATATATATATATATATATATATATATATATATATATATATATATATATGCATTCTAATTACTATATATATATATATATATATATATATATATATATATATATATATATATAGATATAGATATATATATACACTCAAATCTCCCTGTCGAATTCGACATATGAGGGTCAAGCAGATCCTAGGAAACGAAAGGCCGACACTAGCATAGAAATTTGATAATAGTGGTGAAGGTTTAGTGCAGAACCAACCACACTTTTGAATACAGAGACGTTAAAATAATTAAATACAACGCCTCAAGGTCTCCAATATATATATTCAGGCCGGTAAATATTTAATATATTTATCATAAACAGAGCATTTGCTTAAATATATCTATGAAATAACAACGTTAAACATAAAAATGTCTTTAATAAATAAATTGTCGGACCTTGTCCATTTCTTAACATATATATATATATATATATATATATATATATATATATATATATATATATATATATATATTAGTGATTCCTCGAGATGAGATACAGTTAGTACATATGAGCTTATTGAGATACAAGCCGGTGTCTGGCCGACTTTTTGACTTGAGATACGAGCGAGTTACAGTTAAGCAGCCGCACTACGCATGTGTTCATCTCTGCTCTGGAAGGATATCTTATTTTGCAAATTAAACTCCTATCTCAAGGTATTACTCTCTCTCTCTCTCTCTCTCTCTCTATCTATATATATATATATATATATATATATATATATATATGCATGTTTCATTAAATAATATAGACACGGTTTGTCTATTTTAAGTATGTTCCTTTCATATTGTCTGATAAGCTTAATCACATTATCGTTGAAAGACGAAAAGAAAACACCATATTGATACATGTTTAAATCCAGTCCAAGCTTTCGGCTTACACAAGCCATTATCAAAGATGACAATTTCAATAAATCAAACAACAACGGACGAAACAACATGAAAATTTCAAGGAACGACAAACTCGTATATACGAAACGCGGAAGCGAAAATCGCATCGCAGCTCGTGACGTCGAACATGTATTAAGTATGGAAGCCGTTGGTATAAACCAATGGCTTCTGTTATAAATTATAGGCATTTAAGGATATTTGTGGAGATTTCATAGTTTATTTTGTCCAGGTTAGGTTTCAACTGTTTTATGTATAAAGCTTCAAGAATTTTTAATTTTTGTTTATTGTTTTCATGTTTAAGTATAGTTGTGTTTTCAACAAGGATTTTGTGTACGCGGGCAGGCACCTTGACTTAAATGTCTAAAAATGTTAGAATTATCATTTAAATGTAGAGTCAAAGCGCCATGAAAGCGAGTTTGTGATGCGAATGACGAGTGATTTATGCAAACTTCATGGCTTGTCGTATCTCGGTGTTCACACTCATATATATATATATATATATATATATATATATATATATATATATATATATATGAGATGAAAATAGAGTTTTAAGGCATATTTTGTTTATGGATTAAAATGATATCAGGGATAGAGCGTATGTAAGTATAAAAGTAGATACTTAGGTTAACACCCAGCGACGACAATCTGTTGCATGCTTAAGTTCAATCTCCGGGCCTGAAGATTGCATTCAAGCATGAAACATACTGGTGTCAACATCCAGCGGCGACAAGACAATGTCCACTGATAGATAATTTAATTAGACATTTTAAGAGCTAACGTCCTTATGAGCGGATCAAATGTTCGAAACATCATGTCGCGAAAATACGTATTTGAAATTTTTATCTTGTTTGTTTATTGGATATATCATAAAAATAGATGCCGAACAAAACTACTAGCTAATATTTCTTGGCAACCACGCGAACAACACAGACATTATCCTTCTCAGTAATCCGTGCATGACACGTGATCTTCTATTCCTTACCTGCTGAGCAAAGAATAATCACAACACAACGCAAAGTACATGTTACATATGTTGCTCATATATAAACGTAAAGTTTTTTTTCGATATTAAACTTTGAATTATGAGAGAGAAATTTACTTTAATCTGAGATATAAAAAACGCAATGCAGGAAATTTATTTCCGAAAAACAAGATACCAAAAAGTAAAAATATATATATATATATATATATATATATATATATATATATATATATATATAATCCTACCAATCTTCAAAAATATATTTGACACGAAGATACAATAATCAAATTGATTCTTAATGTACAAGTTATAATGGTTTAGTTAAACATATTTTGCAAGCAAGTGGGGATTTTTTATTTTTTATTTTTTTTTACACAGGCAAGACGCGGGAGTTAGTTTTTGTGAAAACAGAACCAACAGATCTTATGCCAATGTATCGCATTAGATCTAATGAAAAAAAAAAAAAAAGCCCGAAAAACAAAACAAAACAAAAAAGAAAGTAATAATTCTTGAAATTTAATGACTAATAAATTTATCTTTTTTTTTTTTTTTGAAATATGCCATCTTTATCTCCGGTTCGACCAGAATTAAATCACTCACTGACAACCTTCTTGAACACACACACACACACACACACACACACACACACACACACACACACACACACATATATATATATATATATATATATATATATATATATATATATATATATATGATTAATGCAAATAAAATTTGTCACTTATCTGATTAATTTTATATTCAGCACATCAACTTCAGATCTTCGTCGAAGAACCTGTTTGTAATCAGTCAGTCCACCCGTCAGGTGATCTCACCAGCTGAATGCTGTTTTTCTCACTTTTAGTTGTCTTTATACTAAGTGTGATGTAATGAATTTATAAGCTACTTGTTGGTGTTAGAGGCAGAGTAATGAATAGCGGCTCGGATTGATAAATAGGAGAGCCGAGTTCGAATTCCAGTCGAATCCATTACATTCGCTTACGTGCCAATACCCTTGGGAAAGATATGAATCCTCTTCTTCTTCCCAGCTATGGGTAAATAGCAGGAGAGACCGGATTCTATAGCCTTTGATGGCAGCTGGTCTACCGCAGAAAGAAATGGCAACCTACTGCGAGGAAAAATCTGCCTCGTCAGTCAAGTATCGAAAGATACATGATCGCCTACGCGTGTACCTCGTATGGCACATAACTGACTGACTATTGGTGTTAGGCTGACTTTGTGTTTTCCTTTTGTATGCGTACAAGTGTGTATGTGTGCATGTGTCAAATGCTGTGGTTAGTTGTCCTTTTCATTAATTTCTTGTCAACTTATACTCTTTCCTCATTCCTTCTTTTTTCTCTTGACTCTGAATACCGAGAAAGTTGCTGAATTTACAATAAGAGAGATGAATTTGGAACTCCTCTTCTACATTTTCATTAGTGAGTACAATCCTGATAGAGCTCGCCATACTTTTGACCTTGTCCCCAAATTAAGCTAGGTTTGTGGCAATTTACCCACGCACGCATGGACTCTCCCTACTATAAATAGGAGCAGGTATTGCCTTTTTGAGAAGAAAGTTTCTAGCAGTCAGCTTTGAGAGTTGGACTGAACATTCTTGCTGCAACACTCGTTTTTATATGTTTGTATTACTGTTTCTCTTAATATATATTTTTTAACTCAATTCCTATCTTTGTGTCTTTATTTCTGGCTCTAACATGGTCACAACAGATTGGTAAATAACAGTTTAATAAAAATAAAAAATGAACATTTTGCAGGACATGTTGCTTAACATCTCAGTTAAGCAATATGTTCAGCAAAATGTTCATTTTTCATTTTCGACGAGGTGATTGGTCAGCAATAACTAGCCAAATGTCACAATTAAAAATTTAGTGGCCCCAAAAAGCGAAGAGAAATATTAGAAATTGCTTTGTAGACGTCAAAAGCTGCCTCGATTAAACGATCAGAACATCACAAAATGTAGACACGAAAATAAATTTTTACTTCGTACGTTACTTAAATTAAAATATCAACATTAAAAATGCGAATATGCACACTATATACAACAAACATAATGTAAATTATTTAATAAAACAACGTTACTCTAAACTAAACAAATGAGATCTCCAGAAAAAAAATAAGTAAAATAAAAAATTAATGAAATAATAAACAAATTAACAAATAACGAATGCAGACATAAAAACAAGTAAATCTAATAATAATCAGCAACAAATAAAAGTTATTTATGTATATATGACGTAATTTGAAAGGGGTCTGGAATACAGAAAAAAACCGACCATGGGTCTGAGAAGAGTATACGGTTTATGAATTTTAGGTAGGTCATACATCCTATGACGATGGGAGCCTACAGGACGAATTCCATCATAAACCTGCTTAGAAAGAAGTTTTCTTTTGCGAAAGTCAAGAAATCTTTTTTGAAAATTAGGTTCCATTTGAAGATGTCATCAAACGAGCTATCAACTAACTTCTGAAATTTGTTGATATCGTCTAAAACAGTAGACATTTTGACAACATAGAATAATCAAGAATGACTACACCTGAAACTTTATCAGGGCTAGTAATGTAAGTATCTGTCCTGGATTTTAATAATTTAGAAATCTGGTAATGGTCCTTCTGCCAAAAGAATTTATTAAAATTGATAGGCGAATTCACGAATCTATGGGTCAAATAATTTAGACGGACTTTAAAGAAAACTAAAGTCACATTGGAAGTGGGCGAATGTTTCTATTTTCAATTCAGAATATAACATTTCAAATTCGCTGAAAGATTCAACCGTATCAATATTCTGAGGTGGGGATACTAAAATCTAAACACCTGGACAGGATAAATTTATCAGCATCAGATAAACAATGATAAGACAAATTAAAGATATGTTTATCTGATATAACCCATGACCAAATTTTCTTTTATTAACAAATTTAATTCGATTTTTATAAATTATTTGTTTTTTGGTGAAGATATCAGCCTTGTAAAAAAAAAGAAAAAAAAAAAAAAGGAATTTGTCAAAGAAGGAATAGTAGACAAGACATTGCCCGAAAGTGAGTGATAATGAATTTTGATGGAATTCAATATTTCCGAATAGTAAAGGATTTCTTTAAGAAAAGCACGTTCAGTACTAAAGGAATTTCATCTTAGAGATGCGCTTATATATATATATATATATATATATATATATATATATATATATATATATTTATATTTCTTTTCTCCTTTCCAATTTAAACATTTTTTTTAAAAAAAGAACCCTTCAGTTTTATTTTAATACCGACGGCAAAGACGGCAGGCGAAAATAAAATACCGTTTAAAAAGCAAACGGAACATCTAATCAAATATGGATATCTACTAAAAATAACTTCTTTTTGCAACATTTCTGTATAATCTTAAATCGTTTTTGAAGCCAATGATTTTCGTGTATCGTTTTACAATTATTATATTAGCAGGAAATAAAAGTTTCTAACATTTGAAAGATTGACAAGATAATAATTCTAAAATGTAACTAAAAATTGATGATTAAATACTTGAAATCCCAATAAAAAATAAAGAATGTCTGTTCAAATGAAATGGTTCATCACGCAAGTGGCTGATTATGCTTTCTGCTGCAGAATCAGACAATTATTTCAATATTTCTAGCAGTTTGCTGTAATAACCACAATAAATAAGTTAAAACAGATTCTAGGGGAAAATTAGGATCCATTTGCACAAGATTGTTTCCTGTAAACACAATTCATATCAATTTAAATCACATTTAATTCTCTCCGTTTTTTTAATATTTCTTTAAACACTTGAGATAATCTCGCCAAATTATTTTAACCGTATTACAGCAATGCATAGTTTAAATTGAAGAGGATATCATTTTAAATGTGAACACCATCGGTTACAGAGATAGCTCTTTGTTGAATCGACACGCCATTAGGTGAAATTATCCAGTAAAATGTTTTTTTTACAATTAAATTTGTCTTAATCAACCGATGACGATTCAATATTCATCTCATGGACATAACAGCTGTGGAAGCCATTGGAAAGCATTTTGTTGATCAACTCATTTAAAATACTGGATGGAAAGTGAACAAACTATTAAGTAACTTGGATGACCACAAAGGATGGTGTCGTGCAGTCAATGAAAAATGTACATCAACTACTGCTCGATTTCAAAGATTTGTATCTTGCGAGGTTTTCGTAGAATTAGCGTCATTTCTGGAGTTTTCTCTCATATATATATATATATATATATATATATATATATATATATATATATATATATATATATTAGTCCTCAAAAAATGTATATACACTTAAGAAATTTAAAAAGCTTACACAGACATTACGGCATGAATAAAAGCTAACGTTGGAATCTACAACAAAAGAGATGACCCAAAATGGTGGCCTTTAGATTACAGATATTTAATAATACTGTTATCTACAGCTGGAGTAATATTTGCCAATGTGTGCAGTAGGAGTACTGCACATACATTTTCAATTTCTTGTCTAAATTGGGCAATGGAAGTCAAGTCTCATCATGGAGAATGAAAGTCAAGTCTCATCATGGGGAAAGAAAGTCTAGTCTCATCATGGGGAATGGAAGTCAAGTCTCATCATGGGGAATGAAAGTTAAGTCTAATGATGGGCAATGGAAGTCAAGTCTCATCATGGAGAATGAAAATCAAGTCTCATCATGGGGAATGGAAGTCAAGTCTAAAGATGGGCAATGGAAGTCAAGTCTAAAGATGGACAATGGAAGTCAAGTCTCATCATGGAGAATGAAAGTCAAGTCTCATCATGGGGAATGGAAGTCAAGTCTAATGATGGGCAATGGAACTCAAGTCTCATCATAGAGAATGAAAGTCAAGTCTCATCATGGGGAATGAAAGTCAAGTCTCATCAGTGGGAATGAAAGTCAAGGCTCATCATGGGGAATGTATGTCAAATCTCGTCATGGGCAATGAAAGTCAAAGTTTCATCATGGGCAATGAAAGTCAAGTTTCATCATGGGCAATGGAAGTCAAGTCACATCATGGGGAATGGAAGTCAAGTTTAATAATGGGCAATGGAAGTCAAGTCTCATTATGGGAATGAAAGTCAAGTCTCATCATGGGGAATGAAAGTCAAGACTCATCATGGGGAATGAAAGTCAAGACTCATCATGGGGAATTAAAGTCAAGTCTAATGATGGGCAATGGAAGTCAGTTCTTATCATGGAGAATGAAAGTCAAGTCTCATCATGGAGAACGAAAGTCGTCTCATCATGAGGAATGAAAGTCAAGTCTAATGATGGGCAATGGAAGTCAGTTCTTATCATGGAGAATGAAAGTCAAGTCTCATCATGGAGAACGAAAGTCGTCTCATCATGAGGAATGAAAGTCAAGTCTAATGATGGGCAATGGAACTCAAGTTTCATCATGGGAATGGAAGTCAAGTTTCATCATGGGGGAATGGAAGTCAAGTCATCATGGGGAATAAAAGTTATGTCTCACCATGGGGAATGAAGTTAAGTCTAATGATGGGCAATGGAAGTCAAGTCTCATCATGGAGAATGAAAATCAAGTCTCATCATGGGGAATGGAAGTCAAGTCTAAAGATGGGCAATGGAAGTCAAGTCTAAAGATGGACAATGGAAGTCAAGTCTCATCATGGAGAATGAAAGTCAAGTCTCATCATGGGGAATGGAAGTCAAGTCTAATGATGGGCAATGGAACTCAAGTCTCATCATAGAGAATGAAAGTCAAGTCTCATCATGGGGAATGAAAGTCAAGTCTCATCAGTGGGAATGAAAGTCAAGGCTCATCATGGGAATGTATGTCAAATCTCGTCATGGGCAATGAAAGTCAAGTTTCATCATGGGCAATGAAAGTCAAGTTTCATCATGGGCAATGGAAGTCAAGTCACATCATGGGGAATGGAATCAAGTTTAATAATGGGCAATGGAAGTCAAGTCTCATTATGGGAATGAAAGTCAAGTCTCATCATGGGAATGAAAGTCAAGACTCATCATGGGGGAATGAAAGTCAAGACTCATCATGGGGAAATGAAAAGTCAAGACTCATCATGGAATTAAAGTCAAGTCTAATGATGGGCAATGGAAGTCAGTTCTTATCATGGAGAATGAAAGTCAAGTCTCATCATGGAGAACGAAAGTCGTCTCATCATGGGGAATTAAAGTCAAGTCTAATGATGGGCAATGGAAGTCAGTTCTTATCATGGAGAATGAAAGTCAAGTCTCATCATGGAGAACGAAAGTCGTCTCATCATGAGGAATGAAAGTCAAGTCTAATGATGGGCAATGGAAGTCAGTTCTTATCATGGAGAATGAAAGTCAAGTCTCATCATGGAGAACGAAAGTCGTCTCATCATGAGGAATGAAAGTCAAGTCTAATGATGGGCAATGGAACTCAAGTTTCATCATGGGGAATGGAAGTCAAGTTTCATCATGGGGAATGGAAGTCAAGTCTCATCATGGGGAATAAAAGTTATGTCTCACCATGGGGAATGAAGTTAAGTCTAATGATGGGCAATGGAAGTCAAGTCTCATCATGGAGAATGAAAATCAAGTCTCATCATGGGGAATGGAAGTCAAGTCTAAAGATGGGCAATGGAAGTCAAGTCTAAAGATGGACAATGGAAGTCAAGTCTCATCATGGAGAATGAAAGTCAAGTCTCATCATGGGGAATGGAAGTCAAGTCTAATGATGGGCAATGGAACTCAAGTCTCATCATAGAGAATGAAAGTCAAGTCTCATCATGGGGAATGAAAGTCAAGTCTCATCAGTGGGAATGAAAGTCAAGGCTCATCATGGGGAATGTATGTCAAATCTCGTCATGGGCAATGAAAGTCAAGTTTCATCATGGGCAATGAAAGTCAAGTTTCATCATGGGCAATGGAAGTCAAGTCACATCATGGGGAATGGAAGTCAAGTTTAATAATGGGCAATGGAAGTCAAGTCTCATTATGGGAATGAAAGTCAAGTCTCATCATGGGGAATGAAAGTCAAGACTCATCATGGGGAATGAAAGTCAAGACTCATCATGGGGAATGAAAGTCAAGACTCATCATGGGGAATTAAAGTCAAGTCTAATGATGGGCAATGGAAGTCAGTTCTTATCATGGAGAATGAAAGTCGTCTCATCATGGGGAATAAAAGTCAAGTATCATCATGGGGAATGGAAGTCAAGTCTCATCATGGGGAATGAAGTCAAGTCTAATGATGGGCAATATAAGTCAAGTCTCATCATGGAGAATGAAAGTCGTCTCATCATGGGGAATAAAAGTCAAGTATCATCCTGGGGAATGGAAGTCAAGTCTCATCATGGGGAATGAAGTCAAGTCTAATGATGGGCAATATAAGTCAAGTCCCATCATGGAGAATGAAAGTCGTCTCATCATGGGGAATAAAAGTCAAGTATCATCATGAGGAATGAAAGTCAAGTCTAATGATGGGCAATGGAACTCAAGTCTCATCATAGAGAATGAAAGTCAAGTCTCATCATGGGGAATGAAAGTCAAGTCTCATCAGTGGGAATGAAAGTCAAGGCTCATCATGGGGAATGTATGTCAAATCTCGTCATGGGCAATGAAAGTCAAGTTTCATCATGGGCAATGAAAGTCAAGTTTCATCATGGGCAATGGAAGTCAAGTCACATCATGGGGAATGGAAGTCAAGTTTAATAATGGGCAATGGAAGTCAAGTCTCATTATGGGAATGAAAGTCAAGTCTCATCATGGGGAATGAAAGTCAAGACTCATCATGGGGAATGAAAGTCAAGACTCATCATGGGGAATGAAAATCAAGACTCATCATGGGGAATTAATGTCAAGTCTAATGATGGGCAATGGAAGTCAGTTCTTATCATGGAGAATGAAAGTCAAGTCTCATCATGGAGAACGAAAGTCATCTCATCATGAGGAATGAAAGTCATGTCTAATGATGGGCAATGGAAGTCAGTTCTTATCATGGAGAATGAAAGTCAAGTCTCATCATGGAGAACGAAAGTCGTCTCATCATGAGGAATGAAAGTCAAGTCTAATGATGGGCAATGGAACTCAAGTTTCATCATGGGGAATGGAAGTCAAGTCTCATCATGGGGAATGGAAGTCAAGTTTCATCATGGGGAATGGAAGTCAAGTTTCATCATGGGGAATGGAAGTCAAGTCTCATCATGGGGAATAAAAGTCATGTCTCATCATGGGGAATGAAGTTAAGTCTAATGATGGGCAATGGAAGTCAAGTCTCATCATGGAGAATGAAAGTCAAGTCTCATCATGGAGAATGAAAGTCGTCTCATCATGGGGAATAAAAGTCAAGTATCATCATGGGGAATGGAAGTCAAGTCTCATCATGGGGAATGAAGTCAAGTCTAATGATGGGCAATATAAGTCAAGTCTCATCATGGAGAATGAAAGTCGTCTCATCATGGGGAATAAAAGTCAATTATCATCATGAGGAATGAAAGTCAAGTCTAATGATGGGCAATGGAAGTCAAGTCTCATCATGGAGAATGAAAGTCATGTATCGTCATGGGCAATGGAAATCAAGTCTCATCACGGGTAATGAAAGTCAAGTCTTATTAAGGCGAATGGAAGTCAAGTCTCATCATGGGGAATCTAAGCAAATTTTCATAATGTTATTTTGCCCTATTTAGCATTCTGGAAGAAAATTTTTTATCTAAAAATCTTTGCATAAAGCTGAATTTTCCATCTATTTTTTTTGTCCCGATGATGTAAGAACGAATAGCAGAAGAACATATACCTATGTTTCAGTGGAAGCAAAAGCATTTGTAATGGTTCAATACAAAGATCTATTTGAATTACGAGGAGAATTGTAAGTACAAAAAATAAAAAGTGGAGTGAGTTGCGTCTTCTAAGTAAATTTATTCAATCATAGTAACATGAGATACGCAGATAACAGATATAGAAAGAAAACTGCAGGGACTTCTAGGCAACATAGTAAAGGAAAGCAGGAAGTAAAGACTATCAATTGTAAGACGACAATATATTGTTGTCTGCAGCAAGAACAGCTGAAGTTTCGAACTACGATTTGAAGATGTTAAGACCAAGAAAGTATAGAAATTGAAAATTTAATCTGAATAATTGAAAATTTAACGAGAACAACGGAAAACGTAACATCGAAATCTGAAGTGGGATTAGAATAGCGAAGGATGCATTGTCTAGCTTTTGGAAGGTATTAAGAAATAGATAATTTCTCTTAGAAACTTATAAAGGAGTGCTGAACTGCTAAGTATTAATCAATCCTACAACATGGTATTGAAAGCTGGACAATTTTCTTACAGCTAAAGTAGTGTATGGGCGGAGTATTTTCACAATAAGGAATTGTTCATGAAATAGGAACGAAAAAAACTTAAAATAAGAAAGAGTTGTAATTTCTCTGAGGAATGAACGCTTGGAGAATGGGATAATCACAAGGCATATTGAAATGTAGCGAAACAGTGAATAAGCTAATGATTTGATGCGATTTGTTTAACGGCATATCAACTGGATATGGGTCATTTAATGTCGATTTTTTTGAGAGTTTTGAAGTAATAAAAATGTAAGTTATTTCCTTTCACAATACATGGTAGATAACACAGATTTTGTGCATATGCATCTTAAGTTTTCGATACAGATGGATTTATTTAAGAAATTGTAGTATATATGGATTAATGTCATGAACATTATTTCATGTTAGTTGTTTAGTAGTATTTTAAACAGATTCGTATTAAATCGCTTCAACTTGTAGTACGTGTTTTGTTGTGAAGAGTTCATGACATACCCTACAGATTGGTAGTCGTTCTTGTTTTAGAATTTGAGATTGGTTGGTTGATTCTGTTTAGCGACATATCAACCAGTATGTGTTATTTAATGTCGAAATCTAAATATTTTGAACGCACTTTTATGGCTTCAACAAAATATCTTTTTTAACGCAATTGTATGCTTTCAACTATAGATAAAATGCATTGTGGGTAATTCTACTATGAATGAATTCGTCATTTTGCTTTAAAAATGTATTGTTGGTAATTTTACTATGAATATGTATTGTTGGTAATTATATAAAAAATATATTGTTGGTATTCTTATCATAAAAATACATTTTTATATTTTAATAGTGTTTTGTTTTTGTTTGGGAGATCGCTGTTTGCCCTACCGGTTACTACCACCCTAGATCAGGGTGACTCTGAGAACAACAACAGTTAAGAGGTGGTTCCACGCTACTCACAACCTCCAATTTCCCGATCAGAAGCCTTGTAATGTAATTTATCGGCGTACCCAGGACTATTGAATAACCTAACGCGTTTGTGTAAATAGCTCGCAGAATAGGGAATGGAAAAGATATTAAAAAAAGATCAAATATTACTAAGAGATACAAAAGAGGTTGAGGAGAGGCATAACCCGCACAACCTGAAGTGGCGCGACACATAAAAGACTAAAGAAAGATAATTTAAATACAAATAACATTCATAAACCTAGTATAGGTCGAGATTTCTGTTATCAACTGGCCAGTCAGGAGTGTGATTCCTTTCTCACGATAGGGTCCATTATTATTTCTTACTGGTAGGCTATTATTCTTTGGTCTACCTCTGGCAGAATATCAATGGTTTCTCCTAGAAATGGAGAAAGACACTGGATTCATGGGAATATAAAATGCACATTCTTTGTTTGATTTGTAAGTTTTGGAGTTCTAAAAGCAGTGATAATGAAAATAGGAGAAATCAAAATGAGTTTGGTGCCTGCGCAAGTCGATTTGGGAAAGTCATTGACAGACAAAAAAGAGATAGATGCAAATGTCGAAAGAAAGATAGAATTCGTCCTCTTCAAAAAGTAAACAAACAGATGGACAAAGAATACGTACGAGATATATATATAAAAGAAAAAAAGGGAGGTAATGTCGGAATGAGTAGTAGCAAGCTAAAAGGGAAAGAGTTGTAGTTTGTCCTGATTCCATTTTAATTGTGTGGAAAAGAGAAAAACAAAACGAAACGAAATAAAAAAAGCAAAAATGCGAAAAAAAAAGAGCTGGATTTAATGTGGAGTTTTCCATTAGGTTTTGTCACAAAAATTTCTGATGCCGGATTTAAATAGGAAAACAATAGATCAGCGAAAGAAGGCGAGAAAGAGAGAGAAAAAAGGAGAGAAAGAGAGAAGGCGAGAAATATATATATATATATATATATATATATATATATATATATATATATATATAGAGAGAGAGAGAGAGAGAGAGAGAAAAGTCGGGAGAATGAGAGATAGAGAGAAATCGGGAGAAAAGAGAGAGAGAAATCGAGAAAGCGAGAGAGAGAAAGTCGGGAGAGAAAGAAAGTTGGGAAAGAGAGAGAGTGAGAGAAAAGTCGAGAAAGAGAGAGAGAGGAAATCGGGAAAGAGAGAAAGAGAGAGAGAAAGAAAAAGTCGGGAAAGAGAGAGAGAGAGAGAGAGAAAGAGAGAGAGAAAGAAAAAGTCGGGAAAGAGAGAGAGAGAGAGAGAGAGAGAAAAAAGTCGGGAAAGAGAGGGAGAAAAACTCGGGAAAGTGAGAGAGAAGAAGTCGGAAGAGAGAGAGAGAGAAAAAGTCGGAAGAGAGAGAGAGAGAGAGGAAAAGAAAAAGTCAGAAGAGAGAGAAAAAGTTGGGAAAGAGAGAGAGGGAAAGAAGTCAGGAAAGTAGAATGAGAGTGAAAGAAGTTGGAAAGATAGAGAGAGAAAGAAGTCGGGAAAGAAATAGAGAGAGAAAGTATAAGGCTTAAGAGAAAGATAAGGAAATGGAGGTATAAAATAGAGGGGAAAGTCTACAGCAGAGAGGAAATGAAAGAAATGGTAAAAAGAAAAGAAAAAAGAAAAAGTAAAGCTGGAAAGAAAACGCAAAAATGGCAAAAGAAAGAAAGATGGAAGGAATAAAGCTGAGGAGAAATGAAGGAAAAGTGGAGCATGAAATATGGAAGAAAAACTCAGAAGTGAAAGAAATAAGAAAACAGTGAGTAAAGTATCGGAAAAAGGGAAACGTAAGTAACGAAGTTGAGTAGAAATTGCAAATAAAAAAAGAACGAAAGAAACAGAGAAAGTAAAGGAAATATAAGACATTGAGAAAAGATAGGAAAAAGAAAATCAAAACTGAAAGACAAAAAAATGAAAAAAAAGAGAAAAGGAGGAATTAAAACAAAAGTTTGATTCGTAAAAGAAACAAATGAATGAAAAATTAAGTGTAGAAAAAAGCGAGGACGAGAAATTTTGGTTGAAATGAATAGAAATATAAGAGTAAAGCCAAAACTAAAAAGAGGAAAACGAAGGAAACGGAAGAAGAAAAGAAAAGAGAAATGTTAATGAAGAAAGGAATTTCAAAGGGAAGAAAAATAAACACGTACAATTTTTAACTATGCAACTTTATTTGTTAATGTTTTCTTTAAAGAAAAATAATATGAGAAAAAGAAAAGAAAAACTAAAAGAGAAAAGAAAAAAGGTAAAAATAGAAAAGGAGAAGAAAGGAAGAAAGAATGAAAGAGATAAAGAGGATAAAAGAAAACTCATATCAGTAATCGTCTGCTTTTAATCAATTAGCCTCTAGTCACTTGATGAATGCGTGGCAGACATTTTGAATCTGGCTTATTCCCATTTAACATCTGGTCGTCCATTTTGTTTATTACCTTGGTTTGTTGATTTGTTTATTTATGGCTTTTGCTGGTTTGTTTATTTATTCATTTTTATTCTTTTAATACTTTCGATAGTTTCTCTTATTCAGTTTGATTTCTTTGTTCTTTAAGAGCCGAGGAAAGAAAGGGAAATAAAAATTTAGAAATACAAGATTAACTTTGGAAAGAGGAAATGAAACAGTAGACAGAAAAAAAGGGAAGAAGAGATATAAAGAAAAAAGGTGAAAAACGAAAGAAATTAAACTGTCGCTAGACGAAATAGGAAGGGGGAAAAGGAAAAGATGAAACCGTAAACCGTGGAAGAAAAAGAGTGTGAAGGAGAAGAAAAAGCAAAAAGAAAATACGGAAAAAATGTAAGGGAAGAAAGAAAGTTAGGAGAGCAATAGGATGAAAAAGAATAAGAATAAAAATGAAAGAACAGAAACAATTAGAAGGAAAGAAAAAGAGATACGCCAGAGATGTGGAAAGAGCGAGAGAGAGAGAAAAAAGGAAAAGAGCAAAGATTGATTGATTTGTTTTTTTATGAATTATCAACCATTTTCATTTTTTTTAAAAACCAGAAAATATTTTACATTGTAATAACATTTTGGAGATAAAGATGTTTTACTGATACAAGTCCTATTGATTAACCCATAGATGGCGGGAGAAGAAGTGGATTTTTATCTTTCCCAAGGGTATTTGCGCATAAGTGAATATAATGCGCCCGACTGGAACTAGAACTAGGCTGTCCCATGTTCAGTTCCGAGCCGTTATCCATACCCGCAGATCCAAGCTTACAGCACTTGGTATTCACAGGCAGCCTGTCATCTAGGTATTGACCAGATGCAGCGTTACTTCGTAACTTCGAGAATCGTACGAGAATCGATGCTTCAATGAGATATGACCATAAAAAGAAAGCAGCAAGAAGGAAGCAGAAAAAAAGAGCCAAATAAATGATTGAATGAAGACAGGAAGAAAAGAGAAAGGAAATAGTAAAGGAAAAGTAATAGCATGGATACGAAAAAATCTGAAGAGAAAAAAAAAAGACCTAAATAAGAAAGAGAGAGTGGGAGAATAGAAAAATGGCAGTCCCTGCAGATTGTAATATATTTTTGAAGATCTTCAAAAACTATCAAAATACAAAGAACTTGAAGTGGAAATTTCAAAAATGTGTCACATGGGGTCATCAATAATTCCAGTTGTAGGTGGAGCACTCGGATTGATCGGAAAAGGTTCCGATAGACTCATTGAAGGAATTCCTGGTAGCCCATGTCTTAAAGAAATACAAAAAAAATGTACCTTGGTATGACGATAAACAAATCCGCTTCCTGGGTAAGACGATAAACTACGTCCAACAGCAAGGTCTCTGATCAGGACGTTGTGAGGAGCATGGAACTACCTGACCCAAAGTGGTAGCATCTGTTAGGGTCCCAGCTATGGGCGAATAGTTGATAATTTTTTAATAGCAGAAATACTTTGTAAAAAATTAATACCAGAAATAAATTTTTGAAGAAAAATTGTTACTAGCAATACATTATTACCAGCAATAAACTTTGAAAAAAAAATATTATCAGCAATAAATTTTGAAAAAAAAAATATTATCAGCTATACATTTTTGTAAAAAATTGTCAGCTATACATATAAAAATAAAATTACCAGCAATACATTTTTGAAAAAAAATATTACCAGCAATAAAAATTTTATCGGCATTTTAAATAACCCATTGAGGTTGATATACCGTAAAACAAACCAAACCAAACAAAACAAAAAATGTAATCACAAGTACTGTTCACGCGTTAGGAAGATCTTTGTCTATGTAAAATGGGTGATCCTTTTATTTTGATGTCTTTTAAAATTTTTTGAAAATGTCATGAAGCCATTTCTGACCTTCGTTCTCTGGTTGGGACCCGGAAGAAAATGTGTGAACAACAGAAATCAAAGGAATAATAATAATAATAATAATAATAATAATAATAATAATAATAAAATGGGAATTCAGGATAATTTGTTTGAAGAACACGAAAGAATAAATTAGAAAAAAAAAACAAATTATTAAGGAATCATAATGAGAAGATGAAGGTCTATGAATAAGATCTGAAGTGTGAATAAGAAAATAATACTGATGTGAAGATGAAGGAGTAATGATAAATGAAGAAAAATGAATTAGGAAGAAACCAAAGCAAAAACGTGAATTGTTAAATGACAATAATAGACGAATTAAGGAAAGTGAGAAGAAAATGGCTGAATTATAAAGAGCAAAACAATTACGAATAATAATAATAATAAGATGAAGAACGGTGAATAACGAAAGAAGAAAATGACCAAGAAAAGATGAAGGGGGAGAATGAATTCGGAAGAAAAAAACAAACCAGAAAACGAAAGAATTAATTAGGGAATCATAATAAGGTAAAGGATGGCTAAAAGAAGAATGAATGAATTAAGAAGCAAAAACTAAAATTTGAATTGGGAAATCTTGATCTTGCCAGGAGGTGCTAAGTTATAGGAAATGAAGGTGACAGTCAAAGCAGAGAGATTAATTTAGCGCTGGAAATGGTCCCGAATAACTATGGAAAAAGAATGGAGGAACTTGAAATTATAGAAGGGACGGAACGACCCAGACAGCATTTGTACTAAAAAACGATTACTGTCAATACTTAGTCGACAGTATAAAGCACACGTCACTACTAGTGTGGACATCAAAGTGGAAAGAAGTCGCAAAAGAGAAAGAGGAACGAAGTCGCGAAAGAGAAAGAGGAACGAAGATGCAACAGAGAAAGAGGAACGAAGATGCAACAGAAAAGTGGACATCAAAGTGGAAAGAAGTCGCAAAAGAGAAAGAGGAACGAATTCGCGGAAGAGAAAGAGGAACGAAGACGCGAAAGAGAAGGAGGAACGATGACGTGAAAGAGAAAGAGGAACAAAGTCGCGGAAGAGAAAGAGGAACGAAGACGTGAAAGAGAAAGAGGAACGAAGACGTGAAAGAGAAAGAGGAACGAATTCGCGAAAGAGAAAGAGGAACGAAGACGCGAAAGAGAAAGAGGAACGAAGTCGCGAAAGAGAAAGAGGAACGAAGATGCAACAGAGAAAGAGGAACGAAGATGCAACAGAAAAGTGGACATCAAAGTGGAAAGAAGTCGCAAAAGAGAAAGAGGAACAAATTCGCGGAAGAGAAAGAGGAACGAAGACGCGAAAGAGAAGGAGGAACGATGACGTGAAAGAGAAAGAGGAACAAAGTCGCGGAAGAGAAAGAGGAACGAAGACGCGAAAGAGAAAGAGGAACGAAGACGTGAAAGAGAAAGAGGAACGAAGACGTGAAAGAGAAAGAGGAACGAATTCGCGAAAGAGAAAGAGGAACGAAGACGCGAAAGAGAAAGAGGAACGAAGAATCAACAGAGAAAGAGGAACGAAGATGCAACAGAGAAAGAGGAACGAAGACGTGAAAGAGAAAGAGGAACAAAGACGCGAAAGAAAAAGAGGAACGAAGACGTGAAAGAGAAAGAGGAACGAAGACGCGAAAGAGAAAGAGGAACGAAGACGTGAAAGAGAAAGAGGAACAAAGACGCGAAAGAGAAAGAGGAACGAATTCGCAAAAGAGAAAGAGGAACGAAGACGCGAAAGAGAAAGAGGAACGAAGACGCGAAAGAGAAAGAGGAACGAAGATGCAACAGAGAAAGAGGAATGAAGACGCGAAAGAGAAAGAGGAACGAAGACGTGAAAGAGAAAGAGGAACGAAGACGCGAAAGAGAAAGAGGAACGAAGACGCGAAAGAGAAAGAGGAAGGAAGATGCAACAGAGAAAGAGGAATGAAGACGCGAAAGAGGAACGAAGACGTGAAAGAGAAAGAGGAACAAAGACGCGAAAGAGAAAGAGGAACGAAGACGTGAAAGAGAAAGAGGAACGAAGACGCGAAAGAGAAAGAGGAACGAAGTCGTGAAAGAGAAAGAGGAACAAAGACGCGAAAGACAAAGAGGAACGAAGACGTGAAAGAGAAAGAGGAACGAATTCGCAAAAGAGAAAGAGGAACGAAGACGCGAAAGAGAAAGAGGAACGAAGACGCGAAAGAGAAAGAGGAACGAAGACGCGAAAGAGAAAGAGGAACAAAGACGCAAAAGAGAAAGAGGAACGAAGACGTGAAAGAGAAAGAGGAACGAATTCGCGAAAGAGAAAGAGGAACGAAGACGCGAAAGAGAAAGAGGAACGAAGACGCGAAAGAGAAAGAGGAACGAAGATGCAACAGAGAAAGAGGAATGAAGACGCGAAAGAGAAAGAGGAACGAACACGCGAAAGAGAAAGAGGAACGAAGACGTGAAAGAGAAAGAGGAACAAAGACGCGAAAGAGAAAGAGGAACGAAGACGTGAAAGAGAAAGAGGAACGAATTCGCAAAAGAGAAAGAGGAACGAAGACGCGAAAGAGAAAGAGGAACGAACACGCGAAAGAGAAAGAGGAAAGAAGACGCGAAAGAGAAAGAGGAACGAATCGCGAAAGAGAAAGAGTAATGTATCGCGAAAGAGAAAGAGGAAAGAAGACGCGAAAGAGAAAGAGGAATGAATCGCGAAAGAGAAAGAGGAATAAATCGCGAAAGAGAAAGAGGAACGAAGACGTGAAAGAGAAAGAGGAACGAAGCCGCGAAAGAGAAAGAGGAACGAAAACGCGAAAAAGAAATAGGTATTAATTCGCAAAAGAGAAAGAGGAACGAAGACGACAAAGAGAAAGAGACACGAAGTCGCGGAAGAGAAAGTGGAAAGAATTCGCAAAAGACTAAGAGGAACGAAGACGCAAAAGAGAAAGAGGAACGAATTCGCAAAAGAGAAAGAGGAACGAAGACGCGAAAGAGAAGGAGGAATGAATCGCGAAAGTGAACGATGAACGAAGTCGCGAAAGAGAAAGAGGAACGAAGACGTGAAAGAGAAAGAGGAATGAATCGCGAAAGTGAACGATGAACGAAGTCGCGAAAGAGAAAGAGGAACGAAGACGCGAAAGAGAAAGAGGAATGAATCGCGAAAGTGAACGATGAACGAAGTCGCGAAAGAGAAAGAGGAACGAAGACGCGAAAGAGAAAGAGGAACGAAGTCGCGGAAGAGAAAGAGGAACGAATTCGCAAAAGAGAAAGAGTTACGAAGACGCGAAAGAGAAAGAGGAACGAAGACGTGAAAGAGAAAGAGGAACAAAGACGCGAAAGAGAAGGAGGAATGAATCGCGAAAGTGAACGAACAACGAAGTCGCGAAAGAGGAAGAGGGACGAAGACGCAAAAGAGAAGGAGGAATGAATCGCGAAAGTGAACGAACAACGAAGTCGCGAAAGAGAAAGAGGGACGAAGACGCGAAAGAGAAAGAGGAACGAATTTGCGGAAGAGAAAGAGGAACGAAGACGCGAAAGAGAAAGAGGAACGAAGACGCGAAAGAGAAAGAGGAACGAATTTGCGGAAGAGAAAGAGGAATGAATTCGCAAAAGAGAAACACAAACGAAGTCAAAAAAAGATAATTGGAAGACAGAAAAGAAAAAAAAAACATGAGATAATATTAATAATATCATCATTATGAGTTAAAGTAATACAATATTGAATTTGATTACCTAAGAGACAGAGTGGATCATACATGTCGTAATGTAGTTGTATCTTTTGCCCTGATTTTTTTATGACAGCAACAAGATTGCCATCAAGTAATTTGAGAATGTAAAATGCAAATTTTTCAATCTATCTTCGATGGAATTGGGGGGGGGAATCAATCTGTGTGTATAGAAGCTTGTCGGCTATGTTGCTACGTCATTTGAATCGAAATGGAAATCATATTAGTATTCGTGGTCGCCCTCCATTATAAGGCCAATGTCTGAGATTGAAGTTTCAAGGCAGAAAACGTTTCGCCAGCGACAAAGGAAAACGTAAACACCAGATGATAAATAAATAGGAAAGGAAAATAAGAAAAGAAAAACAAATTCCATCATTTTTTATATTTTTTTTACTCATCATTCTTATATGACTGCATTATAGTTTTCTTTCGCATTACTTTGTGTAGAGCATGGACCGCCATTTGCTTTCCTACAGATAATCAAAATAAATAAATAAATTGATTAAAAAGTAAAAAGTGAAAAGACAATAAGCAAATAATCTTCAGTCATTTCTCAAATATTTTCTGATTTTTTCTTCTGTTCCTAAAAGATTTTGATCGACATTTCTCAATAACAGAGCTTCTTTGTGATTTAAGAAGACAGAGGAAATGAAAACTTAGTCTTTGAGATATTCGGTCTATTATTCCAAATTTGGTTATAGTTTAACTGAACAAAATATCTATCATCAGGAACTTGTTGATAGTTGGTTTGTTTAACGGCATATGAACTTCTTATGGGTCATTTAATGTCGAAATTTAAGTTCCTTGGTAGCTTTGAGGTAATGAAAATGTTATTCTGCTTTCACAATTGAATACATGGTAGATGATACCCAGCTTTTGTGCATGTGAAGACATGATCACTAGAGGCGGTGATATGTATTTCTTATGTTTTAATTTTGAATTTATATTTTGGAATACCGAGTGATTTAAGAAATTGTAGGAATATATGGATTAATGTCATGAAAGAGTTCATGATGGTTGGTTGGTTGATTTGGTTTAGCAACATACCAACGCCTCTATCAGTTATTGATGTAATGAAATAACCTGTCACCCCTATGTGTAACTACTCTATAGGGAGTAATTACCTATAAGTATCGGTAAGTCAACGGACTACGGACTCTAGCCGAAATCAGTTTCGGATAAACAGTCGAACTCTCTGCCCGAACGCAGAGAGGAACCAGGAGGAGGCTCCGCCGAAGGGCAGAGTCTCGTTCGGGGAGGTTGACCAATCCGATCCCGTTATGCGGGTTCTACGGACATTTAACCAAGTTAAACCCGGCTTTGTGCCACATGCAACCCTCGTGGCGGGGTGGCTAAATATTGTCTAGCTGAAATCTTTTTCCAGCTGTGCTGGCCGAATTCTCTGCCTTCGGCAGAGAGGAACCCGGAGGAGGCTATGCCGAAGTGCAGAGTCTCGTCCGGGGAGGTAGACAGACCCGACCTCAGACGAGGCTATGCCGAAGTGCAGAGTCTCGTCCGGGGAGGTAGACAGGCCCGACCTCAGACGAGGCTATGCCGAAGTGCAGAGTCTCGTCCGGGGAGGTAGACAGACCCGACCTCAGACGAGGCTATGCCGAAGGGCAGAGTCTCGTCCGGGGAGGTAGACAGACCCGACCTCAGACGAGGCTATGCCGAAGTTCAGAGTCTCGTCCGGGGAGGTAGACAGACCCGACCTCAGACGAGGCTATGTCGAAGGGCAGAGTCTCGTCCGGGGAGGTAGACAGACCCGACCTCAGACGAGGCTATGTCGAAGGGCAGAGTCTCTTCTCGGGAAACAGCTACTCGACCCCGTTTTATACGGGGTCTACGGGGAAATGTTGACTGAGCTTATGGGCTCGGATACCCCACATTAAATTCGGCCCTGTGCCACATCTGATCGCGTGGGGTGGTTAGTAAATATACTAGCTGGGATCTGTTGAGTACGACTTAGACTGACGCGAGAACTACCGAACTTCTAATAGTAGCACTCACTACTTGATTGACTTGCGACGGTACCGTGCGCCTTATTTCTTATTGTACTGGTTTTGCAATAAACCTTTACTTATTTTATTCACCGCGTTGTTCAAGTATATATTCCTAATAGTACGGAATATAACATTTATTTAATACCGAAATCTAAATACTTTGAAAACTAAATATATTTTTAACGCAATTGTATGCCTTCAACTACAGATAAAATGTATTATTGGTTATGTATTGTCGATCTTTTTTATATAAAAATGTTTTGCTAGTATTCTTACTATTAAATGTACCTTTATACTTTTATAGATTTTTTGTTCGAAAAATGGTGTTAAAGCGAAATACGATGAGAATATTAATCCGAATAACACTTAGAAATGACAATTTCAGAAAATGGTTTTACAATTAATTTCTTTTTTTTTTAAATTTTGAAAAAAAAGAAAAAGAAAAAAAACAGATTTTATGTTCACCCAGTATAAGGCTCAAGAGCCATTCAAAGTAGAGTTTACTAAATAAGGTGTGTGATATGGATGTAAAGAAACTCTTGCTTCCACAAAGAAAGAGATTCTTGGAGAGAAAAAACTGATTAGAAACCCTCCTTAAAATTTGAATACGTGGGGAATGCGGGTGATTGGAATCCGTACATGTAGCGTGGCGGGTCTAAACTTGTGGAACTAAGGATTGCCGCTAGTCTGAACATTTTCCTTGGCAATAGCGATAAAGTGGCGATAGCCATGCAACATTGCGTCTGCGGGAAAGAGGCTGCAAGATGATAAACGTCACCCCCAAAATGCCGCGTAAACGATTGAACTCTATTAAAAGCCGGAAAGTGAAGATTGTGCAGCAGCAGTTCAGATATAGCAGCAATACTCATGTTTGGTCTAATCTGACTCTTGTAAATATAAAGCATGACAGGAGTCAGACACTTTCTGGAGAAATACAATCATTTTCACAGTATCTTTAGCAATGGATCGTATATATGAATTCTATCTTAAGTCTGGAGGAAACTTGAAACGAAATAATGAGCCTCATTGAGAGAGCAGCCGCCCATCGTGGCTGGAGAACATCTGTGTCTGATACAGTGTCTGATCAGCGATATATTGGTATTCGGGAACAATTAATAAAATGACTAGTAAACGCCTGGTATCTTTTGTATTACACATTTGAACTTGCTTGAACATTCATGAGTCTATCACGCCAAACATGACGGTCCTGCATCAAGGTCGGAAGGTCATTAGGCCATTCTGTATCATAGTTAGTCAATGGAGGTGATTGCTGGGTGACTGCCCCCGCATGAACACGTCTAGGTGCCCAGAGTAGTAGAACACTTGCAAGCATTTGCTTTGCTCGTCAGCAGTGGCCTGCAAAGTGCATTCTGCGTTCACGTAAGGTTGTAAAAATACCAGGGATAGGTCCATAGAGCTGTGATCTGGTTGGATGTTGTCTCCAAGAGATGTTAAGAATAGCTCTCAGCATTCGAATGTAGGTTCCTAGAGCTTAGAACGTAGGGTTTTAGTTAGTGTCCAGAATTACAAGAAGATTGAAAACTATTTGTCTTGGTGAAAACCGCACTTAGAAGAAAGCTAGAAAAAGGACTAACCAACTGCAATGGGACAGAAAGTGTTGTATCATACCTACGGACGATAATGGGTATGACCCTATTCACATGAATACGCTAGTAAATACTGTATGTTGGTCTGCAGTTGGAGATTTTTTCCCCAGCTGTGCTGGTCAAACTGTCTCCGGGTAGAGAGGATCCCCAGACGAGGCTATGTCGAAGCATAGAATATCGTCTCTGGAAACAGCTACCCGACCCCGTTTTACATGGGGTTTACGGGGAATTTTTAGCCGTGCCTACGGGCTCGGACACCTTACATTAAATTCGGCCTTGTGCCCCATCTGACCGCGTGGAGCGGTTGGTGAATATCCTGCAATTGGAGATTTATTGTGGAATTCACTTGACTCACTTCTAGCAGTTGACTACTACTTTTACGTGCCGCTGGCGAATCTTATGTGTTGTTCTTGTCCTAAGTATTATCGTTCATTACCGACCTTCGTGTGATTATTCTATTCAGTAACCGTCCCTAGGTTAGAACAGAAAGTAAGAAGTTATATTGTTGAGTGGGTTGTGCCATATAGCTATGGTTAACAAGCTATTTTCAGCTTCCAATCAGTGAGACTTAGATATCGATTAAGGCGAGGATGGTAGAAGAAAGCGGGAAAAAGTCTAACGATTAACCGCTAGAAGAGAGAAACTTTGGTCATCAGCAAGAGAAAAAGCCCAAGATGCGTTTTATGAATTGGATAAATAAACATTAAGCAGGTGAAAGAGTTCAAATATCTGGGAAACGTTTTAACAAAGGATGGAAAATATAACACTGAGAGATTCGAACGCGCGTTGGACTAGCGGAAATGTCAATGCAGGTGCTAAGAAAAGGAAAAATTTCGTTAGAAACAAAGAAAAGAACGCCGGCTTTCGACGTAGTACCCATCCACTTATATATGGCAGTGAATGTTGCAGAATTTACCTAAAGATTAGGAAAAAAAACAAAAACAATAAGCAGCTGGAAGTTGGTTCTACAGAAGGATAGTGAAAATTCCATGGACGGAGCGAGTAAGCAACAAAGAAGTCTTAAAGGAAAATGTCAACAGAAAGAACGCTTCTATTGATAATCAGGAAAAGACAGCTGAGATTCCTTGGACACATAATGAGAAAACGTAACCCTCACGGGGCATATTGAGGGGAAAAGAGATAGAGGAAGGCAGCGAGCCACTAACCTGACGAGCTTGCGTGAATAAATGGCGGAACTGGAGGTGGGGTGGGGGTTTAGCATATAGATAAAAATGGTTAAGAACCACACTAGCGAGGAAGTTGTGGAGAGGCATGATCGCCTATGTTAGCGAAGTAAAAGAAAGAAGCGAAGTAGAAGTAACACTATGCCACGAGGAAGGAGTACCCGGGTAGTGTTGAAATCACTTCGAGTATTCGTCAAATAGAGTAATAATCAACACTCGGCAGCAGGTGGCCTGACTAATTTTCTAAGTTCAATTTTCGAAAAGGAGACTAGCTTGTTAAATATTGTTGTATGGCAAGAGCACTTTGTAGCTATCTAATGGGGTTAATTTAATATAAAATCATAAGAAATAGAAAGTTTTCCCTATTGGCGGCTTTATGGGATCTCCTCCTCGGTGAATGCTTACAGACCAATATACACCTTTTTAACTCACGCGTAAACAGAACCTATGTCTGTTTTTATTTTATCAGTTATTTTGCCCTTGTACCAGACTTAGGTATCCGACATAGTTACGAAGATTACCCATCATAAATCTTTACTGCTATGCCGTTGTTGTCCCCCCCCCAGTTACGTGTCAAATAGAAGAGTAGACTATTCACCCTAGACTTGGATGGAAGAAAAACAATTATGAGAATAGGACAACTCTGAATTGAAAACTGTGGAGAAAGGAACGAAAAACAATTTAAATATGTTGAAAGAAAAAAAACAACAAACAAAACTCACAGATAACGAAGAAAAGGAAGCTGTGGAGGATAGTGTTTGCCTGCTTCCTGAAAATACCAGACAATTAATTTTAACCTGAGTTTGTGTTATACCGGAACATTACCTATTCTATTGTAATAGACTCTCCCACACATAATAAGTAGTAGTAGTAGTAGCGGTCGCCAGTTGAGTTCAGTGGAGTTGAGTGAGTCAGTCGATGTCGGACATTGACGTATCAACAATTGCAACTAGATTGCTGCGTCATTAACTCTTATTTCAAGGTCCTAACGTTTTGTACGTCGGGCCCTTTTAGGACCGACTTAGCGAAATACAAGCCTCCTCTGTGAAAACTACTCTACAACAGTTTGTAACGACTTTCAAATAATGCGAAGAACAAGTAATAGTAAAGTCGGTAAATTATCCAATAAAAAATCTCATAAGCAACGATGTTTATTTTAGAGTAATTCGAGGTTCCCAACCAAGAGAAGCCATTGTAACGAAGCGAAAATTGGATTGTTCACTGTCAGATTTTAGGGCTTCCCGGACCATCACTGAGTTAAGCAACGTCGAGCCTGGTCAGTATCTAAATGGGTGATTGCATTGAAATACCAGGTGCTGCTGATTTAAGAGAGGTGTAATAGATAATGACTAAGAATTGTTAATCGGAGAGCCGAATTCCAATTCTCTTTGGGTTCTTCGTATTCTGTACACTGTAACGGACAATGGCTCGGAATTGTTAATCGTAGAACTGAGCTCCAATTGTAGTTGTGTCTGTTATATACACTTACAAGCAAATACTCTTGGGAAAGGTATGATAAATTCATATCTTCTCCCCAGCCATGGGATAATTAGTAGGATATGTATCAATAAACCAATATAATCTAAAACTTATTCTTACAATTTAAAAAGGGTTGATAAGCCGTAAAAAACTATCAATCGCTCAATCGGATTTTATCATGAAAGTCAATGTTTTCCAAACAGAATTACTCGTAACCGACTGTTCTTTGTAATGTTCTCGGGGTATACTTACATTTTCATTTCTACTGTGTGAAATTTACCTTACTTTTTTATTAGTAATATTTACAATAACATATTTGGTAGCCTGAAATTTCATGATAAAACGGGGGAGTCGTTCATCAGATTATATTTGTATATATAATCGTTCGTTATAAAAAGATAGGAACTCAAAAGAAAAATCAGTTATTGAGTCATATGAGCACAAATTGGAAATTGCGTAAAAGTTGAACAGAGCCCACAAAACAATCAAACAGGAAATTGAAAAACATAAAAATAAGAAGAATGACTTTAAAAAGGTCAAAAAAGGAACTTTAAAATGTTTATAAGTAAAGGAGATTGAAGAGGGTGATATTGCGAATGTGTGTTGAATAAAACGGGCATTTTTAAGTACACTTTTCAAAAGATTTCAAGAACAATATTAATAAAAATAAAAAGAAAGAACAATAATACCAGAGTTGAACAATGTAAGGCAAGGCAACTGAAAAACAGTAAGAATGTAGAAAGCAGAAGAGAAAGAGTGTTCATACGCAACTATAGTCAAGTATAACATTTGACTTCAAGGCAAGAAAGAAAAAATATGTAAGACCCAGAATTGTCAATTTTTATTGACTATGAGAGAAACTCCAGCATATGTGTGTACAATTTGTCTATGTTTTTAGGGGTGAGGATTTTTAGCAGGCATTCTTCGAGATTGAAACCAACAAGGTAAACCAAAACGAAGGTGAATATTAAAAGCATTATCTGAAGGCATGAAAGCAAGCAAACTATCAACTTACGTCAATATCCTGGGGAGAAACGTGTATATTTGCCTTATTTACGTTTTCCGAAGAGTATTGAAGACAATGAAAATAGTGGTTCCTTCTTAGAGTATGAAGAAGTTCCTTAGAGTATGAAAAAGTTCCTTAGAGTATGAAGAAGTTCCTGGACAAGACATTTTTTGAGTGGTGCAACAAGAATGTTTACACTTGGCAATTCTTCATGTTCTGAAAACGGACGACTGTCCATTTTATGAAAATTTTTTCTCAAAGATATCAAATTAATTGAATGACCCGCACCCTCCTAAATATAGTAATGATTTCTTTAAGAGTAGCTTAGATGTGGCATTAGGCCGAAAGTCTAGAGTACCCAGTGAGGCTCGAACTCTCTATTAAGTAGTAACTGATCTAGCGAGACAAGCTTGCAAAACATTACACCTGGTCTACGTGCCCTTTAATAAGCGTAGATTTGATGTGGCACAAAGCCGAAAGTTAGGATACCCAGTGACGATCGAACTCCCTACCCAGTCGTAATTGATTTATCTAGATGTGATTTTGTAAGCGTCGTTTTTATGCGACACAAGACCGAAAGTATAAGTCACTCAATGAGGATGGATCTCACTACTCAGTGATAATTGATCTAGCGAGAAAATGTGACTTTCCAATGGTACCTCACAGTAATAAAAAAGAAAAACAGAACTACATCAATCAGTTACAATTTTAACAGCGAGTCTGATAAGATTAGCCTCACCCAGCCTAACACGACTCCAAAATCCTGACATACCACAAAAACATCCCTACTTCCATCAAAGCAGTGACCCCTTCATAAAGGAAAAACAAACCCCATACCACAACTCTATATAAAACTATAAATCAGTAAAACAATCCATATCATAGTTATTCCAAAACAAAGCTTGAAACTGCCACCGATATATATATATATATATATATATATATATATATATATATATATATATATATATATATATACGATGTACAATTTTGTATAATTTTATATATCAACAAACAGTATTTAGAAAAATATGAAAAACTGGAATTTTCTTGTGACGCGTTTCATCCGTGAGGATTTCATCGAACTGGGCTATGTCACGTCTACGCATGCGCAGGAAACGAGAGACGCTGGTTAAATTCATCTGTCTTCTTTTCCTCTCTATGACATTTTTCCCTGACTTTTTCTCACACTGTTACAATATAAAGTCTACCAAGAATGGTTATATATTGTCAGAGCCTGGACGCAAATATACAAGGGACACATAAAACTCAGTGTTTGTCCTCCGTAACAAAACTGACCTCAATTTTGATATTGGGAAGACTACTTTGATTAAAAGAGAAAATAATCCACTGATACGAAAATATCTAAAAAGTGTTTCGATCGCTAATTCAGCCGCGGTGAATTTGCGTCCAGTCTCTTGGTAGATTTTGTATTGTCACAATATGGGATAGTCACAGAAAAAAGTGATAAAAAGAAAAAGAATACAGATGAATTTGTCTAGATTGAAACAAAAAATATTATTTCAAAAAAATGTTGAAACTACATGCGTCTCTCAATTTGTGTGCATATGTAGACATGGCAACATCAACAAAGACCAGTCGAATGAAACGCGTCAAAAAAACCTTTGCAGTTTGTCATATTTTTCTAATATATATATATATATATATATATATATATATATATATATGTGTGTGCGTGTGTGTGTGTGTGTGTGCGTGCGTGCGTGTGGCTTCCGATCGTCGAGGAGTATGTGAATAAAGGAGTAACAATTTTTGAGAGCTCACTTACTGAACATATCCATATTCCTGAGTACCTTTCAAACATTCTTGAAACCTCCACAAAGGGATTCTTTTCCTTGCCATCTATGTAAAATGATGAGTGGGTCTGGAGCTGGTTTTAATAGTCATTGAAAGCACAAACGGAAGTAAAGCATCAAAAGCGGAACATACTGTTGGACCATCGTAAATCTAAAACGATAATGCATCGTGTTTTAAACGCACAGACGAGTCCATGCACGAACGCACACATATACTACAAGAAAAAAACAAGCAAAAAACATTTGCACCAATGAAAAAGAAAAAATCGAGAAGTATAAGCAGTCAATTGTTGATATCCCTGACGAATGGACGGAGGGTTCATCTACGAAACTCTGAAGTCAGGATGCTGAAAATAACATCAATCAAGTTATAACCTAAGTGACGAACTTCTTACTTGTATTAATTATCTCTCCCTCTCTCTCTCTCTCTCTCATATATATATATATATATATATATATATATATATATATATATATATATATATATATATATATAAGGAAAATCCGCAAATGACTAATTTTACGGAAACTTTACGAGATAGGAAAGCTTTGAAATGTAGCAGTAGTTGATGTACTTATTTTATCGTCATGTAGAGATTGACTACACAACACCATTCTTTCTGTTCATCCAAGTTAGTTAATAGTTTGTTCACTTTGCATCCAGTATTTTAAATGAGTTGATCAACAAAATGCTTTCCAATGGCCTCCACGGCTGTTATGTCCATGAGATGAATATTGAATCGTCATCGGTTGATTAAGACAAATTTAATTGTAAAAAACATTTTACTGGATAATTTCAACTAATGGCGTGTCGATTCAACAAAGAGCTATCTCTGTAACCGATGGTGTTCACATTTAAAATAATATCCGCTTCAATTTAAACTATGCATTGCTGTAATACGGTTAAAATAATTTGGCGAGATTATCTCAAGTGTTTAAAGAAATATTAAAAAAATGGAGAGAATTAAACGTGATTTAAATTGATATGAATTGTGTTTACAGGAAACAATCTTGTGCAAATGGATCCTAATTTTCCCCTAGAATCAGTTTTAACTTATTTATTGTGGTTATTACAGCAAACTGCTAAAAATATTGAAATAATTGTCTGATTCTACAGCAGAAAGCATAATCAGCCACTTGCGTGATGAACCATTTCATTTGAACAGACATTCTTTTCTTTTTATTGGGATTTCAAGAATTTAATCATCAATTTTTAGTTACATTTTAAAATTATTATCTTGTCAATCTTTCAAATGTTAGATATTATTATTTCCTGCTAATATAATAATTGTTTGCTTTTTAAACGGTATTTTATTTTCGCTTGCCGGCCTGAATATTCGAGAAATCTTATTGAAGAAAACCTGCCAGAGGGCATATATGTATATGCCAACTTTTAAGAAAGAGAAAGTAATTTAATATTTAACGATTAAAATCGAATAATATAAATATAACCAAAGACGCCTTGCGACCGACAATTTGTCAGAAGTCAATCGTCGCTGCTAAATAAAACTGAAGAGGTGTTTTCTTTTTTTTTTCTAAACAGGATCTTAAAATTGGAGAGAAGACAAAAGGAGGGAAATAAATATATATATATATATATATATATATATATATATATATATATATATCTAAGCGTTACTCTCTATATGTAAAGACATTTTGCCTACTCTCCAACTAAACTTATTAATCGCTTTAAATGTCAGTGTGATACTATGTAGGTAAAACCATTCAGTGGTAAGAGGTGAGGATTGCTCAACATGTGCCTGGTCCTATTCGTAAGCATATACCAATAACATCATCCGGGCATTCCCAGACACACGAGTCTGTCATTGGTGAACACTTATTAAGTAGAAATGTTTGTAAGGACAATGATTCAGAAGAGTTCTTCTATGTTCTGCATACAGCCCGTACAAAGCACCACCTGAATATTTTAAAAGCTGTTGTGATTAGCACAAAGGGCCTGACTCTTTGTTGACTGAAGGAACTCAAACATAAATTAGAATGTTTGGGGAGTCATTGGCTCGATCTGCATGATGACAATTTTTTCCCCTCTTGTCTTCTCTCCAATTTTAAGATCCTATTTAAAAGAAAACCTGCTCTTCAGTTGTATTTTATACCGACGATTGACTTCTGATGAAGTTTGGGTCGAAAGGCACCTTAAGGTATGTTTATTTTATCCGATTTTAACCGAGATTTATTTATTTTTATTCGATTTTAATCGCTAAATATTAAATTATGATCCCTATTTCAAAACTTCGCACATCGACTTTCGCGGCTTTTACTTTATCGCGTTTTTTTTTCAAATCTTTTCATTAAAAAATCATATCGCGGTTCCTCGCTGCTTTGCGGTTGACTATGGTCTACTAGAGGGTTGGAAAAAACAGTTCTTGCTCAGATCTTAATCTCGGCTGTATGAGTCAGTTATACATTCCTGTATTAAAATTACTGTAGGCCTATGTATTCGAGCACCCCCGTAAATCCTTCAACGCCAGGTGCAGACGCTCGACCACTCCTTGTGTGTAGGCAGGATTTTTTTTTTCAAGCGTGTATTATTCAAAAATCGGCTGCGGTGAAACCAAAGCCATCAGAACGTATTGTTCAGTAATTGACTATTGTTGCGGGTGTTGCTGTGGGTCACTTGTTGGTGATGTGATTGGCTGCGTGTTGGTACAAAGGAGTCCGCGAACAAAATTGTTCAGAAGATAGGAAGTTGACAATGAACCGAGTACAAAACAACAGGGCAATAGTTTTTGATTAAAATAAAGCCAAATTTTATTTTTGGCAACAAAACAAAAACTACATACAAAGATAGTTATGAAATTATGTCAAGGATATGCTGAAAAGAAAACGTCAAATTATGCTTATTAGTCCTGTCAAGGTATGAAGAATGTTCATGCAAATTATTTTGAGGAGCAGTAACCTTTGTTGAGCATCATTGAACAAGCTGCATTATTTTCACACTAACGTAGGAAAATAATGCAACTTATTTGATGATGAAGCGATGTACATGTAAGAACTTTGTGTGTGATTTTAATGTACAATAATAATATGATATTTGTAATGTCTAATATGTCTTATTTTCTCTTATTTTGTCTACTATATTGGGCAGTATAACTATAAAGGTGACTACAGGCGCGTTATTTCATGTCTAGAGAGCTCTTATGTCAAAAGCCTTATTTAGAAGTTCTTAAACAGGTTTTCTATGATCTAACCACGAAAATATTCAATTTATAAATAAAGAATCCTACTTCGCGGAAATTCACCTATCGCGGTTAGGTCTGGTACTGATTAACCGCGATAAACGAGGGACGACTGCAGTACTGAAAATTTATTTATATATATATTAAAAATAGTTTTATGGTTTGGTATAGTTATGGGTAAAAGTGTTCAATATCAGAGATAAGGCGTATTTAAATATAAGAATGGATACTCAGGTTAACAGCATGATTATATTTTTTTCATTTCAAGTTGCATATATTACGCACTTTAATTGCATCTGCTGAAAGTCATCAAGTGAAGTGGTTTCTGTTTTTGCGTACAGGTCTTCGTTTGGGACCTTTAAGTAATCTACTGGAAGGGGGTAAAAACTTTATTAATGCTAACAAAACGGATATATTAAAATTGTGTAAAAAATAGAATCAGGGAAGAAGTGTAAAGATAATAAAATGAATCGGAACAAAAACAAAAAAAAAAACGTAAGCAAATAACAAAAAAGAAGTTAACTGTTTTTTTATGTTCACTGTTCCGAGCTTTTGAAATTGTTCACAAAACTTCCAGGGAAGCAGTGGAGAAGAACAAAATTATTAAAATTATAATCATGTGGCACCATGCATCCACGCGATTTGAAAGATATATTTATAGATATATGATTTGCTTTTTTTACGGTTTATCAACCATTTGAGGATTATTTAAGGCCGAAATGTATTTTAGGTTTTAAGAATAATTCTTTCTTTTTTTTTTGCAAAAGGATTGAACCGCCATGCATTCAGGCGATTTGGGAGAAAGAAAGAGAAAACGAAGAAGAAAGAAAGAAAAAGTAATACGAGACGGGTCATAGGCGAACACACACACACACGGCTTAAGAGACGGGAATAGGAAAGGGGTTATTATTGATAGGTATCAAATGTCGAAAATATCTAGGTCACCTACGAACAAGCGTTGACCGATTTCCGCTTATCCGCGAAAAATGGAATTGTGTTATCAATAGATGTCACCAAAAGAAGAAATCCATTTTGAAAACGTTAGATTTTGATAATGAACAAAACGCAGATGTAAGCTTGCAGTCTTGACTGGGTGTGAAAATTAAAATCCCACACAAGTAGTTTTCACTGGCTAAGTTTTTCTTTTGACAGAATAGACATTTGCCCTGCGATAGTAAAAATTTTATCAACACATGAGCCGAAGGAAACTGACATATTTTTATTTCTGCTTTGGAGACGCCAAATTGGCTGGAAACTTGGAGGAAATTCCTTTCTTAGACCATGTCAGATAATCCAGCTGTCCAGTGAATTGGCGATAAACTGCTTGACAAACGCCACGTGTTGAAACCGAGAGTTGTCACATCAACCGCTCATGATAACGGCGATTTAATTAATTTTTTTTTAGTTAAGCAAGGTATTTCTTTTCCAAAACAAAGCCACGGGTTGTTCACGCCCGACTAAGAAGTCATTGGCCAAGTAGATCACATGACGCACGAAGGAGGAGGAAAGATACCCGACCAGGACCTCATTGGCCAAGTGGACCACGTGACGCACGAAGGAAGAGGAAAGATACCCGACCATGAACTCATTGGCCGAGAGTGATCACGTGACGCACGAAGAAAATCAGTCGACGCCTCTATCCAGAGTATATTCACGCCCCTCAGAAGCATGGTGAGAGAGTGGGAGGGAGAAAAGAGTTACCAAAAATGGAAAAGAGTGGAAAATCCCTAACCAGAAATAAGAAGGGTGGATACGTATTTAGAATTATCGAAGAACCTCTGGCGCCGACAGACCCACCCCAGTTTTGACGGCGTCAATAAAAACGAAGCCCCACCAGACAGAAATCAGTTCAGCCCCGGACGGCGGGCCGAGTTAGTTCGCCCCAAGCGGGCAGAAGAGGCCAGTTCGTTTGGCCCTGAGTGCCGAGTTCGTTCGACCCAGGCTGGAGAGATGAGTTCAGCCCCGGACGGCGGGCCGAGTTCGTTCGACCCAAGCTGGCGAGAAGAAGTTCGTTCGGCCCTGGCGGTAGAGATGAGTGCCCAGAGTTCAGCCCCGGACGGCAGAGAGAAGAGTTCGGACCCTGGCGAGAAGAAGTTCGTTGGACTCTAGCAGGCAGAGTTAGTTCGCGCACCGACGGCAGAGATGAGTGCCCAGTGTTGAAACAGCCTCAAGATAGCTGACCAGATTCACGCAAAATTTTGGACTCTTCTTCAACCAAGAACAAGTAGTTTGAAGAGCGACTTAGAACCAGACCACAGAAATAAGTTTTTCGACTTTCGTCCAAAGACACACCGAAACACGAATTTCTTAGAGAGCAGACAACTTGAAGCGTTAAAATTTGCCTAGCGAAAGCGTCGTGCCACAATCCACAGAACGGGTCGGGAGGTAGACACAGTCCTATGTACCGAACAACTAGACATAAAAAGTTTGTTACCTTTTTCTTTGATACTTTGAACTTTGTGAGTTTTCATTTTATTTTCTTTTATACATATTTGTGTGTTATCACCCCCCGTTGAACTCAGCTTGCATTACGGCCCCAACCCCTGTTTGATCTCGTCTGTCTAAGATCAATTCACAACGTGGGTAGGCAGACTGGAGATCAGTGCAGTTACCCTGGTAACCAGGCGTTGGAAGCAGGTTGGGAACGGTGAGGCTGGTATCAATCTAACCAGATTCCTACCCGAATCACCAAAGGGTTAGAACGTCACGTTTGGAGTAGCGACACCTGGACGGAGCGGCGAGGAGCGAACAGCTGACGCCGCGGCGAAGACGTCACAATTGGTGCTGTTTAACGACGTCACAACTGGCGCCGTGGTAGATCAGGATAGAACGTCACAGTCAGAAAAACAATTACATTGTAACCTAACAGATATTCCTTTTGCTTACATAAGGAAGGATGACTAGAACTAATGATCCTTCTGAAAAGTAACGACACTGATGTCACAGATTATTTATTTAAATCCCAAACAATAAACTACATGATTTTCCCTTCAAAATAACCGCCCTCCAGTCTAAGGTAGTTTTCCATACTTCTTTTCTATGATATGGAGTCGTTCATCAGATTATATTTCTTTAAAAAAAAGATAGAAACTCAAAAGAAAAATCAGTTATTGAGTCATAGGAACACAAATTGGAAATTGATGTAAAAGTTGAACAGAGCCCACAAAACTATCAAATAGGGAATTGAAAAACGTAAAAACAAGAAGGATGACTTTAAAAAGGTCAAAAAAAGGAACTTTAAAATGTTTATAAGTAAAGGAGATTGAAGAGGGTGATATTGCGAATGTGTGTTGAATAAAACGGGCATTTTTAAATACACTTTTCAAAAGATTTCAAGAACAATATTAATTAAAATAAAAAGAAAGAACAATAATACCAGAGTTGAACAATGTAAGGCAAGGCAACTGAAAAACAGTAAGAATGTAGAAAGCAGAAGAGAAAGAGTGTTCATACGCAACTATAGTCAAGTATAACATTTGACTTCAAGGCAAGAAAGAAAAAATATGTAAGACCCAGAATTGTCAATTTCTATTGACTATGAGAGAAACTCCAGCATATGTGTGTAAGATTTGTCTATGTTTTTAGGGGTGAGGATCTTTAGCAGGTATTCTTCGAGATTGAAACCAACAAGACAAACCAAAACGTATGCTTCTATACACTACTGGAAGGATTCTTGATGATCTTGAGATAGAAGAAAACAAAAACAGTCATACTGCGCAAGTTCAGGTGAATAGTGTGGTGGTTTCAATATGGCGATGTTCTTCTCGGCCAAAAACTGCCGGATACTCAAGGCGTTGTGAGCAGGTGCATTGTCCTGGGGAAACAGCCGCGATTTTTCCTGCCACAACTCTCGTTTCTTCTCGCGCACTGAGTTATATACTCCAAAGATATCCCTATTTTGCCCACAACACACAGAACAACCTACTTTTCAGACAGACCTCGTGTATTGTCTCCAATATTTTAAAATGGTAATCGGACTGTGCTCTGCTGATTATGCTGAAGAAATCGCTGGTAAACGACATAAAACACACAGGATTATTTATTAACTGTCAATCAGTATTCTAGTTAATACTTCAGGCTTACAGAATTTGTGATTCTGTAAAGCCAGCCTGTTAGCCAAGATCATCCGGTTTCGAAACTACGACCTTCAGTATTCATTCGCCCGAACACATTTTTAATCTGAAAAAGCGGTTGTATACAGTTGAGAGTTTAGACATATTTTACAATTTAAACGTTGTTTTTAGTGGTTAGCCATATTTGAGTAGAGACTCCGTTTATTTATTAAGCGGTATATTCATTTATTATTCATTTTCGTCTACCAGCCTGAATATTCGAGAAATCTTATTAAAAAAATAATCGGCAGGATTCGAACCTACGCCCCTTACCCCGGACAGAAGAAACCGTCGTTAGAATTTCGAAATTGTTGCTAGCGAAGCTTATTCTGTTTTCAATTTCCTCATCTACTATACGAAATTTATAATAACTGATCCATCCAGAGATATTTCACGTGTTTAGCATTTAATAATTTCACATAATGAATTTTTATGATGTATTTCGAGCATGAGTCATCATTGATTTCATGCAAGTTCCAGATCAGAGTTTGTTTTGAAAAGGTTATATCTACAGTTGTAAAGAAACAACTGAAGTTTCAATTGTTTGCATTTCAATTTTATAAGTATAAAACCTGGTACTTTTATTTGTATCAGGTCGACAATTTTGCACCACAGTATAAAACATGGTAAATTTTTAAATTTCATTTACAGTGTAAAAGAATTTATGTCGGGTAGACATCAAGATATAATAGCCCGTATCTACGAGCATAAAAGAGAGTTACATTTAGACAATCGAACAGGAACAAAACTGGTCGTAACTTTATTTTTACTAATGCCACCCTAATTAAAAAAAAAACAAATTTTACGTAGAAAGTACTTCGAGGTCTGACTATTAACAATAATACACAACATAAAAAAACGTCAAAAAAGGACATTTCAGCATCAATCTTTATTGAATCCATTCTTAAAGAATCTAACGTACGTTTAACTAAAAACAAACGGTATCTGTCTATATTTCTGAGATGAGAACTTTCAGAGGGAAATTAACAGGAAATAACTGATAACTGACATCCATCAAACATGGCACGTGGAATTAGAACAATCTACCCCAGTGAGCGAAATAAAGGGTTCAGTTCGACATTCCAACCACCGCCGGAGCGTACAACGGCCGAAACGTTGTAATAAATATGGAGCCAAAGATGAGGACAATAGCCCGAATAATGTAAATAATGAATAAACTGTATGTACGTAAAAAAGTTCCTAAATCAACATGCAAAAAAAAAAAACCTCCAAAAAGAAACGAAAAAAAACCCATCAAACAATGTCTACTACACATATACCCACGTGAGAGTATGCCTTATCATTTGGATTCCACATAGACAAACAAGAATTATACACTTACACACATTAAGCAGTATTCACGTTTTTTCAGTTCGGTTTGAATTCTGTTGATTTCTGGAAACTTCAGATGGATGTTTCCTTTTGCTAATTTTCTTCGGTTAGATTTTAACGGTAAACCGGTTCTACTTCGGTTTTATAAGGTTGCTATGTTCTGTCTTTCTCAGTACCTATCTTATCTATCTTCAAAGAAAAGATTTAGATAAAACGGCGAACAGCAAATAAGTCTATTTATTCTGTGAGTTATTTGTAAAAAAAAAAAAAAAGATAAAATAGTTTTTTTTCTCTCTCTCTCTTGTGAATGGGCAATAACTCACTTTTATAATAGTTAATGACCTTTGCCATTTTTCTGTTTACCAATTTTTTGCAACACAACTTCTGTTAACCCCTTTGACATAAGTGTGTGACACTATCCTGTTGAACGATGCAGAAAACTCCCTATCAGAATTCTAATAAAGGTGGGAATAAGTACAATCATTTTATTTCTTCATACGTCGCCAAAATATTTCCCAATTTTTCGTTTTTGGTCCTTATCTGTCGATATTTCCGTAAAAGAATAGAGTATACGTCATTTGTTAGAGAATGACTGGTAATGGTATTTTTCCTACCATTACAGGTAACTTGCTGATTGTTATGGTGAAAGAGTGAATTTTTGGACATTAATAGTGATTAAATTTAGCACAAATCAGTCAGCTTAGCCCTAGAATACTAACCATCAATTAAAGTTACACCATTATTAACCATGGGTATATCATACCAGATTTTGTAAACATCAAAAACAAATATTAAATATAAATCTTTATTTGAAATAAAGGCAGGCACTTCTAACTTTGTACTTTGAGTTAACATTAATAGAAACTGAAAAACATTATTTAGGTAAGAAAATCAAGTACTGAAAATTGTAATTAAAAATAGGAAAATTTGTGCTGGTTACTATATACCCATGGTTAGTGTTCTAGGGTTAAATTATATACCACATTGGCCTTGAACCAAACACACAGATGAGATTATAGATATCATTACTATGAACGTTATAGGTGGTTATACGTATTTGAAAATAAACAGGGAATCTTTACTCACTAAAAGTAATGTCAGCATTTACCACTCTAGATCAGTGAAGATTTTAAAGTAATATATCGAAATTACATTACCTTTTTTTATGCGAAACACCATTTAGCTAAACATACGCAGATAAGATTTAAGAAACAGCAGATATTTTTATATATCGTGCTCAGTATTAAAGATATTAAAATAATATTAAAAATAGAGCGTTAATTATATTATATGAAAGATTAGTTTTAAATATCAATTTTATCCCGACTTCGAAGTTTCTTGATAAAATTTCCAGTCTTCAGAGAGTTCTTAACGATATTTCCAATTTCTTTTGTTCAATTTTTTCCATTAAAAAAAATGGTAAAAAAATTGTAAATATCGTTTAAAACCAGAAACATCTGAAGACTGGAAATTTTACCAAGAAACTTCGAAGTCGGAATTAAATTGATATTTGAAGATTAAGTAATCTTTTCATATATATATATATATATATATATATATATATATATATATATATATATATATATACAGGGTTCGACAAAAATACCTCCACAGACATTGGCTACAATGTTCAGCAAAAATACACATTTTAAACTGTCACCTTTGCCATGCTATTGAACTTAGGCAAGTGACAATGATGTCTTTATCTCGCTAATGTCTTATATGGGATGTATTTCTGTCGACACCTTGTAACTAATGGCTTACCATTATGTTGGACATATTTCTGCACCATTATATATATATATATATATATATATATATATATAAGTACTTCTTCGATTATTCGGATACTTTGAGACAGCGTTTGAAAAATATGTTCCGATAATTCAAAATTATGAATAATTAAATACCTAAACTATCGAAAAGAAAATGGAGAAAAACGTCATTTTCTGATAGTAATTTAACATTTATATCATCAAATAACATTTTCTCAACGCTTTGTTCAAGATTGTGTCCAGTTTCTTTTCTCAACAAAAAAAAAAAAAAAAAAAAAAAAAAAAACGCGACTGTTTGTTTCCGGATGACCTCACGTTTCTCTTTTGTCGCTAACACCCCAAACCCGATTAAAGTAGATATATTTGTAAGGGAAGGTTCTGGCTGAAAGTGTTACAGTTTTTTGGACGCATGTTTGTACTAGTGAGCCAACCAAAATGAGCTGACTCATTTTATAGTTCACCAATAGAAAGGTTAACCAATCAGAAACCTCAAAATATTCAATCCGACGTGTATAAAAGCAGCCATTTTGTTTTTTCTCCCCCAAATATCTTCACTACCAACCTGATATGGAAGACTCAAAGAATTAACAGCCGCTACTTTCTCCGAATCTACATTGCCAACCTCTGATATTGAAGAGATTACGGACTTCACTAGATTCCATATTCCGAGACTACGGCAAACATGGTCAACAGAAAGCACAACGAACTTACACGTTTATCAAACATAATCATTACTTCGATGTTTGAACGTTACGTATGGTTTTCAAAATTTTCAAAAAGCTCGTTTCATATGGATTATTAGAATAGGTTTATTTGAGATAACTGAAAATGTTCAGATGCTTTCATTTTTTTCTCTTTATTCACGTCCCGATAATCGAGGAAATACTAAATACCGACTCAAACATATCAGGACGTGGCCAAACCGAGGCTCGCAAGCCACATCCGGCTCGCTGATCTTTAATATGCGGCTCGTGGAAATATGTTTTGTTGAGCTCATTTTTTCATCATAGTTGATATAAAAGGTAAATAAGAATTAAAATAATCAATTTTGTTCATTTGTTGCGGCACTCAAACTCTGAACTCTATCGTATGTGGTTCTTACATTAAGCAAGTTTGGCCACACAGACAGAGAGACATATATATATATATAATTATATATATATATATATATATATAATGGACACTCCCATCGGTTTCGACGTATGAGGATCTGACAGCTTATTGATTCAGTTATGAAATTTTGTGCGATAATCTTAAGCGGCATTTAAGACCCGCTAGTGATTTACAAAGGAGGCCACATATGGAACAAGTGTGAAGATTGTGAGATGAGATCACTGTTAGATTGGCTGACCTTTTAGATCTTGCTCTCGCTTCTTAAAGATGTTTCAGACAAGCAGATTGAAAATTGCTGAGTCTACTAAAACACGTTGATCTCCATTCTACCCGCTCCAAGGCCAAGCACTCAAGGGTGTTATGTGGTATATTCACTGCTGTCAAGTTGCTTTTCAGCTTATCTTTGTATCTTAGCCATGGGCGTCCTACATTCCTGTATCCCTGATCTAACTGGCTCTACATTAGAATCTTGGCTATCTTGTCATCAGACATTCTCAAGACATGACCAGTCCACCGTTACTGAGACTGTAACATTGAATACGACACACCAGGTTTTTTATTTAGGCTTTTATACAGTTTCTCATGCAATCTAATAATTTTTTTTCGCATGATATATTATATAAAAACTGTCCGAATGTTCTTTTTAGCCGAGCGCTTTCGGCTATACATTTAGCAATTTTCAAGGATTAAATATTTTAACTGTTAAATAAGAAATAGTTTGTTGTATATATGTTTTATAAAATGTTTTCATTTTTCAAAACACGGTCAAGATACTGTGTTCATATTCAAAGTTAATATTAGGAAGTGTTGTTTTTTGTTTTTATTAACAAGGCTTCCATTATTTTTAGCATGTAAATGATGCTATTATATTAGTGGTGTCAACAAGTATGTTACGAATAGTGTCCGGTAGGTCTCCATGAATATTTAAATGAGATCTAATTGAGCTATGGTCAGAAAGGTGTAGATAAACCTAAACATACACACACACACATACACACACACACACACACACACACACACACACACACACACACACACACACACACATATATATATATATATATATATATATATATATATATATATATATACCAGGTAAAAAAAATCGTGTGTAGGTAATCCAAGTAGATCCTATTAATATAATATATTAAAACTGATCCACAAAAGAGAGCTCAATTTTATTTTTTATTATAGAACATATAAGTAAATTAAAATTAATGAGATCCAAACAATTTACCCCATACAGATGATCATTTCGTCCATAGGAAAGATTTTTCCTGGATTTATCAATGCAAATGCATTTGCTAAAAATGTAAATGTATTTGCATTGATAAGTTCATATATATATATATATGTATATATATATATATATATCAGCTGTCTACGCGATTACAAATCTAATCATTTCTCCACTATAATGATATATCTGCTGCTGTTGTCCGGTCATGGACTTTGGAAAGCGGAAACCAACACAAACCGCATCAGATGCCCTGTAAAGTTGTTTAAGGTCAGACGTGATTTGATCTGCAACGAAGGAAAACACTTTATCCCAAATACATAATCAAGAAACAGGCCGAAGTAAGATGGTGTAGCCAAGATTGCAGGTGTTACACAATTGGTGCACCTGGGTGAGAAAATAATGCAACCTGAAAGGTAGCCAGGTGCACGCCAAGCTAGTTAGCAAAAGAATTTATGAATGTTTGCATTGAAAAGTTTGTTTTTTTATCATTTTAAAAAGCTAGAGACGTCAAGCACATGGCTTCCTAGTCGAAGTCAAGTTTTTATCATTTGATATTTTAAATTGGATGCTAAATTCCTTAATCTTTAAGAAGGCTTGGATCATCCTTTTCACTTCCTCAAGGGATTTAAATCAGTATATCGGTCTCCTTAAAAAAAACAAAAAAACAACAAAAATAACAAAAAATCAGATTTTTCTTCCTTTAAATGAAAACTGTACCGCCAATCATCTTTGGGGATGCCATATCAAAATTTCCTATTTTCAAATTTCATGACAAATTTTTCTTTGTTAAAATTTAAAGTGCACTTTGTTGAAAAAAGATGTTTCAGGGACCTAGTTATGCAGTGCCTAATGGGTATTTCATTATCTGTCTATATTTCTGAAATGAGGTATTATGTACACTATTTACATTATTCGGACTTTTGTCCTCATCTTTGACGCCATAGGACACATGGCACTGTGGATAAAGGCGTTAGTTAGATCCAGTGACAGGACCTAAAGAGTGTGAGTTCAATACACGGTTAAGGCAGTGGAGAACTTAGAGAGGGGAATGAACAGGAGATAACTGATAACTGACATCAATTAAACGTGGAACTAGAACAGTCTACCCCAGTAGCGAAATCGACATTCCAACCACCTGAAGAAGGCCGGAGTGTACAACGGACGAAACGTTGCCAGCCAATTCTTAAAATCCCTTTTACTACCGTCAAACGCCGGGACCCTCGGTCCACCCAATAATTTTCTCAGGTCTGCTGGCAATCCCTGTTCAACCCCGTCTTCCTCTATGTCTACCCTATATGGCTCATAGTCAGACATATTTAACACAGCAAAAGAAAAACAATCAGAGCAGCAACAATCGAAATTGGGAGATCAACCGAAAATAAAGTGCCCTACCTGACAGACGATTTTCAGCTCGTTCTTCTCAGGTTCCGGGTTGTCGTACTAGAGAATCTGGAACCGTATGATTATAACCAACCAAAGTCCTTTGGTTCCCACTCTAGTCTTTTTAATTTGAGTCCTTGGGACGCCGTGTGTTGTCCTGGGTGAATTTTTTCTGCAACTCCTGTGGCAGCGGCTGATCCAGGGTCTTATCCTGCTGTCACGGCACCAATTTGTGACGTTGTGAATTGATCTTAGGCAGACGAAATCAATCAGTCGCCGGGCCGCAATGCAAGTCGAGTTCGAACAAGGGTAATATCGCACAAGTATATGTAAAATAAAATAAAATAATAACTCGAAAAGTTCAAATGTGTTCAAAAAGGATAACAATATTTTATATATGGTTGCTGAATACAGGACTGCGTCTTCTTCCCAAACCGCTATATGGATTGTTTTTGTTAGGCGAGTCTTAACACCTTAAGTTGTTTGTTCTTTAAGAAACTGGTTCTTGGTGTATCTTCAGGCGATATTCGTAAAACTTGTTTTGGTGGTATGAGTCTAAGTCGTTCTTGAAAAATAAATTGTTCGTGATGCCTGGAATCTTTCAAGTCAGCTATCTGCGAGGCTATTAACTCTGTAACTGTCTCTGCCAATTGCCAACTCCAACGCAAACTGGAACTGAACTGCTTTTCACTCGCTGCGACTCTGCTTATATGGACGCCGACCAGAACCGGGGTGGGCTTGTCGGGGTTTGAGGTTCCTTGATAATTCCAAACCCACAATCCACTTCTTTGTTTTCGGTCAGGAAAATCTTATTATTTTCCATTTTTGGAAGTCTTTCGTCTTCCCACCTTCTTCTGTTCTCATATTGGTATCTGACCATGCCCTCAGAGGGTGTCAACGGGTTTCCCCTCTCTCTCACAGTGGCATCTCACACCTATCCCTTCAAGGGGGGGGCGGCGCAACAGGCCTCCCCTCCTTCTTCACATGATTACCTCCGCCTAACGCTCATTCCACCATTCAGCCAATGGGCGCTCAGCAGCGTGGGTGTGGCCAGACTAGCCTCGGTTTAAAAAATCTTGCTCAAAGAAAGAAAAAAAAATATCTTCCCCTTTTTTTTTCTTTTCCTTTTCTTTCTTCTCTTCGAGGAGACCTCACACCCTAGACTCTTTATCTTAACCGAATCACCTGGAATTCGCCAGCATCAAGTGGTTGGCCATTTGGACGTATTTGCATTCTTGGTGCCAATTACTGATCCGATAAAATAGTTTCGCTATCATAGCCTGCCTTGACGATAAACAGATGCTCCTCTCAATGATTTCTACATATAGACAAAGGCTTAACCTTTCCTTCATGGTGGTCAGCGGGCATTTTTGTTTTTTTCTCGGACAGTGTGTGCTTAATTAATTTTTATTTTTATCTCTTTAGAATTCTGCGGGAGGTAACTTGTCCAACTTGAAAATTCCCTTTACCATTGCCATGGGCAGATTGAACATGTCTTACTCGCCGCCCCCGTAACATAAATCAGATTAACTCTGTGTTTTACCTTCTCGACAATGGAAATAAAAATCTTACCACTTTTCCTTGTCAGAAAAATAACACCGCTTAGTGTCCTTTTCGTGATGGCTTCTTATCACCTAAATTTAATTCTCGCCTTTCTTTTTTTCTTCTTTCTTTTTAGCAAGCCAAATAGTGTCACAATATATCGTAGAGATATTTGAAAGCCCGTATGTCCTGGCGCTGCTAAAAGTTTCTGATCTCTATTCCCTTCCGAAAATATAAGCGAACATCTGTTTCCCATAACTTTTCACATAAAGAATTAAGTGAAACGCAAAAGTTCGGGAGCACTTAAGCTTTCTTAAAGAACAAAATAATTATCAGAAACTTCATTTTTTTGGTGGAGTGATGCGAGAAACGCTATGACTTTTGAAGAGAATGGTCAGTTTGTTCGGCGGCATCGAAATTTTGTGTAGTACCTTGTATAGAGTGCTGATACCTTCATAGTACAACTGCGATTCGACATAGGAGCAAAAAGATATCAATAGCCGTATAGTCATTGAATAAATAAGATCGGAAACATTGATTTCATTAATTTATCATGACATTGTGATCGGAAAAATGATTATTAACATTCGAATCCTGACGTCAGACTAGGAAAATTTTTGAACGAATCAATTTAGCTCATACAGAGTTACCACGGTTTTGGGAAGCTTGTTGATTCAAATACAAGTCTTTGTGAACATGGATAAAAAAAAAGAGATTCGTCACGCAGGTGCATGTTTACTCGACAGATAGGAAATTAGAAGTGCGCCTATTCGGTTTATATAGATTAATATATAGAGAAACATAGACATAATTATTAAGATGTAAACACATTACACACACACACACATTTATATATAAGCACATAAATGTTTCACCTGATATGCATACATGCATTATATATATATATATTTATATATATATATATATACAGATAATGCATGTATACATATATATATATATAATATATATATATATATATATATATACAGATAATGCATGTATACATATATAATATATATATATATATATATATATATATATATATATATATATAATGCATACATACATATACGTACACTAATGTGGTTATATATATATATGTGTGTGTGTGTGTCTTTGTGCAAATGAATGTCGCACATAAGTGAAATACATAATATATATATATATATAATTGAGCGCTTTCTAATAAGTACCGCGCATATAATATATAAATAATTATATATATATATATTTATTTATATTTATATACACACACTTTTCACACACACACACACATACATATATATATATATATATATATATATATATGTAATATGATGATATATGCAATATATGCATAGTATATAAACACAGATTCAAGCCTTGACGGATAGCACATTAAAAATAGCAGGATATTCCAATCGTGAGGCAGATACGATTTTTACATAAAGTCGCGTGAATGGATCCGATTGCATTTCCAGACCGAAGGCAGACGAGTCATTCAAAGCTGCTGTTTATACTCGCGTTGCTGAGACAGTGATCCGTGGGACCACAAACTATGGATCGACTAAAATCTAGATTCGCTCGTAAGCTTGACCACGAAGAACACCTTATACAGGCTGTCGGAGCGGATCCAGGTGATCAGCACATGACATGTTACCCTACATCTCATGGTACCACATGGAGGGTACTTCAAAAGCAGTTCCTGTAACCGTATCATTTGCAACATGTGCAGGGTTTTCGACATTTGATCACTCACCACGGGAGAAGTTTTGCCGATGGTCTATTGTAAAAACTGCTGATCCGTTGTTTTTCTCTTCAGTTTTGTTTACGGATAAGATGGAATAAATTTACACAAGCAACATTTGTGGGCGTATTGGAATCCCATGCTACAATACAGGCTAGACACCAGCATCAGTTTATGATTAATGTGTAGTCTGTCTGCTAGGTCTGTATGTTCTCCAAGAACGTCTTTCAAGAAACGTCTACAGGGACTATGTCGAACACACTTCCAGACATGCTAAAGAATGTACCCTTGCTAATACGAAGACGAATGTGGTTCATGCCTGATGTGGATCCAGTAAATTTTAGTCACATTGTACGCGATGCCCTGGCTGACAACTACCATAATGATGGATAGATAGGTGAGGGCCGGTTTCGTGGCCGGCACGTTCCCTAGACCGCAGTCCTTTGGGTTTTATATGTGGAGCCAACTAAAACAATTTTCTTATGCAGCAGACATTAATAATGCAGAGATGCTTCATCAACGTGACATGGGGGCCTGCGAATCCATTGAGACACCGTGTGGGAGTATTTGAAAAGGAGGTCTGCCAATCAATGTTCCGACCGGTGCATGCGTGTGTAGAAAAAAGTGAAAGACATTTCTTATAAGTTGCTGTGTTGAGGTTACAACGACGGACTTTTAAACATATGCTTATTCGAACATTTTACTTCGTGTTGGTTTTAGGAACTCGCCCCCAAAGTTTGTAAAATTACTTTTGATACATTATATACATATATATATATATATATATATATATATATATATAGAGAGAGAGAGAGATTTTATATATATATATATATATATATATATATATATATATATATATAGAGAGAGAGAGAGAGAGAGAGAGAGATATTATATATATATATATAGAGAGAGATATTATATATATATATATAGATATATATATATATATAGATTATATATATATATATATATAGAAATTATACATATATATATATATATATATATATATATATATATATATATATATATATATATATATATATATATATATATATATAGAGAGAGAGATTATATATATATATATATATATATATATATAGACAGAGAGAGAGAGGAGAAAGATTATATATATAAGGAACATTGAAACAAACACTTAGAGGCGACAGGCTGTTTCACGAAAACAGACTGTCGCCTCTAAGTGTTGTCTTCAATGTTCACTTTTATATTTACACACGCTCTATCCCTGATATTGATCACTTTACCCCATAAATATAGCACACCTTAAGACTATATTTCTTCATATATATATATATATATATATATATATATATATATATATATATATATATATATATATAATCCAGCAAACGTTAACAGGAAACTGGTAATTAAAAAACACAATGTATTACCAATGTATCTAATGAGATATTCCGTTGCTATAGTAATACATGTTCATCACTTCTCAACGTCGTCGCTTTCTTCATTTATCTATATGAATATTTGATAAAATTTTATAGACTTCTTTCGATCACTGAAAAATAAAAGAAAGGCATCTGTTTACTTTTGTCGTATATTTCTGCACGTACAGATGGCAAGATGATAAGAAGATGGGAAAAAGCAATTTACCAGTGAAACAAAACGAAAAACAAAGTGCGAGTTAATATGGGTTTTACTCTTCCCTGCCTAAAGAGATACGGCATAACTATTTTCTGCGAGGCTAGATTCAGTTTTCCATAACACTCGTTTTCCTTACCCCCTTTTACCCAGAACATGCAACAGATTCTCTCAACGGAAAATAAATAAATAATGTAGAATATAAGAAGAAAAAAGTTCTTAAACGTTTAATGCAAAAAATAAAATAGCGTCTAAGAACAGGTAATTTTCTTTTGAAGAAAAAAAGAAATTCCATATGAAGATGAGATACCATGACGTTTTCTTTTTAAAATCCATTGCTTAAATACTGATACTGATGCACACTAAGTTTATCTTCGTATGACATTAAGGGAATAATGCGCCAATTGTAGAGTCCGCTTTTTTTCACATCAACTTTCGCAGCCCTAGAAACATACATTCCACTCAAAGATGGACCGAGGTTAACGATATTTTTTTATATTTAGCTTGGTAAAATAAACATACAATGCTATTAGCTTGACTCAAATATAATTCCCGTTTTTTTTATATTTATCAACTTTATAAAAAGACAACAAAAACACAGTTAAATTTTATTCAATTAAATATTTACCATTTACTAGTCGTCTCTTAGATCTTCCATAATTTTGAGTAAAATTCCGCAGGTTATTATTTTTTAAACTTCTTTTTAAGCAACCTGCAAGCAAGGCTACAAAGCCACTAGGATTTAGAGGTTTGGTTTGGTTTGTTTTGTTTTACGGCAATTAACTTAAATGCTTTTTTTCCTGGTAATATTTTTTGTTTTGTCAAAAATCTATTTCTGTTTATATTTTTTCCTCAAAAATATATAGCTGGTAATATTATTTTTCAAAAACGTACAGCTGGCAACATTATTTTTTCGAAAACATATTATCAGAGGCCTTGCTGTTGGACGTAGTTTATCGTCATACCCAGGATGCGGATGTAGTTTATCGTCATACCCAGGGCGCGGATGTAGAGGATTACCGATAATGAAAGAGACGACTTTAGTTAGAAGACGTGAGGAGAAAGGACAATAAAAGAATAGGTTTCATGAAGACAGAAGTTGGCAACTGACGTTGCATTTAAATTTTTGAAAATTGTAGGTTTCGGAAAGAAGTTCGAGAAAATAAACTATTAGAATATAAATGACGGTTGCATCTTAACAGTAAAACGGTTTGTTGCCAATCTAATGGTACGCATAAATTTGCGCAGTCGAGGCTGTAAGGAAAATAGCTCATCAAAATAGTTGCCATGAAAATATTTGTAAAAAAGACAAAGGGAAGCCATATGACGTCGGGGATAAAGTGACTAAGTCGAGATGCCAGGTCAGAATCAATTACAGATTCTTCTTTGTATTTTGTCAAGAGTCACGAGATTTATAGTAGCAGCAGTTGCAGACTAGATCTGACAGCAGATTGGTAGATTCGTAAACGTGCAAGAAGAATTCTGACTATTGTACTCATCTTTGTCGCTATATTTATTACAAGGAATCGGCAGTCGTACGCTCCGACCTTCTTCAGGTGGTTGGAACACATGGCACAGTGGATAAAGGCGTTAGTTAGATCCAGTGACAGGACCTAAAGTGGGTGAGTTCAATACCCGGCAGTGGAGTGCTTTCAGAGGGAAATTAGCATTAAACATGGCACGTGGAACTAGAACAGTCTGCCCCAGTGAGCGAAATAAAGGGTTCAGATTCCAACACCTGAAGAAGGCCGAAACTTTGCAATAAATTAAAGATGAGGACAAAGTCCGAATAATGTAAATAGTGTTTAATTGCGATTTAGAACTCCAAATGAATAATGGTCTGATGATGACTCATTTTGATTCGAACTGTCGCTTCTTTGATTTATCTTAAATGCCAATCTAATGCAGAGGTGGCCACAGAAACTTTAGCAATATCCGATAAAGTTCGGATGTTCAACTGAATGACATCCATCGGTCTCGAGACATCTTGGATATGCGTCCAAAGTGTCATGCCTCAGCTGAAATGACCATCCCTGTCGAAAAATCTTCGTTTTGCTCGACGCCAATGAAGCGCTGATTTATAACCAGAAGACTTAATTTCAATGTTTGGACAACGTTGGGGCAAAGAGATCGGCAGTTGCCCATGGAGCAACTGCTGTACGCTATCGATGTTGCCTGAGCGAAAGGTAGTGGCCAATACAACTTGGTCCCGGCGTTGTCACAGGAGTTGCAAGAACGAAGATGAACATAACATCGGACAGTCTTTGGGAGTCCGGCTCCAGATTCCTCTTCAGGGTTTACTCCCGATGCCTTTTCAAGATTCGGTATGGAGCAAAGTAGCGGAAGTTTAGTCAGAGTTTTTCCTTCTCTTAGATGGACTACCCTCCAGGGTTGGCGAATTCCATCTTTAATTGAACTAGAATTGGTTTTAATTAGACTGATTAAATGAAACTATTAGTACTGAGGTGAACTTTTGTCTATTTACATTTTTAAAGCGACACGTAGATCAAAGATCAGATGTGCTACTGTTTAGGCAGTGTGGCTGCATATGAAAAAATGACTTCTCAAAATGGCTGGATTCCCAATGATCAAATTCAGAGCCTCCGTCGGTTACCGCGTCGAGCCTCAGTGTCGCATGCACCACTGACCCTCGGAAGTGGTGTCGAACCAATTAAGTTAGCTTTTTTTTTATGAAAGAGTGACTTTGAAAACTGAACATTTTCAAGCATCCCTTTGTATAACACCCCCACCCTGTAAATAACAATCGCAGCGTGGAGTCGACTGTTTATTCGCCGAATCTGTCGTGGACCAGGGTTGGGATCACAAAGAGATGAGCACTAATCAATTACACAGTCTATGCCGTACTCCAAACAAATCTAATTAGAAAACAGCGGTCACACTTTCCTTCCCGGGGCTAATGTACAGGATAATGTGGAAGCTATGCCGATGATATATTTATAGTTGGGACAAGAATCATCTTCAATAAAAAAAAGCATCCTACTTCCAAATATTTCAAGAAATACGATTCAAGATAAACTTTCTTAAAAGTATTATATAGGAATAAATTGTCATTGCTGACACTTAAATTTGGATATTGATCGCCATCCCATTATTGAATTAAGTAGACCAAATTAGGAAGTCTCGTGACGTCTAGATTGATCGTATTTCTAGTCTATCGTCTATTACTATAGGATTGTTATTCTCTACTCGGATCACTATCCTCTGTTACTATTCCGATCGCCATTTCTAGTCTATCCTCTATTATTATACGGATTGCTATTCTCTACTCGGATCACTATCCTCTGTTACTATTCTGATCGCCATTTCAAATCATCACTATCCTCTGTTACTATTCTGATCGCCATTTCTAGTCTATCCTCTATTATTATACGGATTGCTATTCTCTAATCACTATCCTCTGTTACTATTCTGATCGCCATTTCTAGTCTATCCTCTATTATTATTTGCTATTCTCTACTCGGATCACTATCCTCTGTTACTATTCTGATCGCCATTTCTAGTCTATCGTCTATTACTATACGATTGTTATTCTCTACTCGGATCACTATCTTTTTATATTCTGATCGCCATTTCTAGTCTATCCTCTATTATTATACGGATTATTCAAATCACTATCCTCTGTTACTATTCTGATCGCCATTTCTAGTCTATCCTCTATTATTATACGGATTGCTATTCTCTACTCGGATCACTATCCTCTGTTACTATTCTGATCGCCATTTCTAGTCTATCGTCTATTACTATAGGGATTGTTATTCTCTACTCGGATCACTATCTTCTGTTACTATTCTGATCGCCATTTCTAGTCTATCCTCTATTATTATACGGATTGTTATTCTCTACTCGGATCACTATCCTCTGTTACTATTCTGATCGCCATTTCTAGTCTATCCTCTATTATTATACGGATTGATTCTCTAAGGATCACTATCCTCTGTTACTATTCTGATCGCCATTTCTAGTCTATCCTCTATTATTATACGGATTGCTATTCTCTACTCGGATCACTATCCTCTGTTACTATTCTGATCGCCATTTCTAGTCTATCCTCTATTATTATACGGATTGCTATTCTCTACTCGGATCACTATCCTCTGTTACTATTCTGATCGCCATTTCTAATTATACGGATTGCTATTCAATTTCTATCAAATTCTGAATCCTTACGGATTGCCTCTACCGGATCACTATCCTCTGTTACTATTCTGATCGCCATTTCTAGTCTATCGTCTAATTCTCTAATCTTCTGTTACTATTCTGATCGCCATTTCTAGTCTATCCTCTATTATTATACGGATTGTTATTCTCTACTCGGATCACTATCCTCTGTTAATTCTGATCGCCATTTCTAAAATTATACGGATTGCTATTCTCTACTCGGATCACTATCTTCTGTTACTATTCAAATCCTCTATTATTATACGGATTGTTATTCTCTACTCGGATCACTATCCTCTGTTATTATTCCGATTGCCATTTCTAGTCTATCCTCTATTACTATACGGATTGCTATTCTCTACTCAGATCACTATACGGCGGCTACTATTCGAGCGAGTATTATCGTTCGAGTGTTATTCGAAGCTGACTGGCTATTGTTCAGCAGCGTACTATAGTAGTAGTAATCTGCGATTACAAAATCTCTACTAAACTTATTCGATGGCATTACAAAAGTTGCAACCAGTGTTCTTTGATATCACAAAAACAGAAACTATATTTAGAATCTGAATGAAAGCAGTGATTTCATATGCCGTGAAACCATCATAAAAATTCAGGGTGTGTAACTGGTAAATACAAAACACTTTAAATACCTCTGTATATGGATTAGTTATGGCAAATTTAGTATAGGATATGTATGGAATTACCATTGTCAAATGTAAAATAAATGATAAATCTGCCCAACAAAAAGTTGACAAAATTTGCTATAAGCAAAAAACAAGAAAAGAAAAGAACGAGGCAAAAAAATAATTTAAAGTAAGCCAAAAATATAAAGCAGGCAAATTAACAGTAATAAGGCAAAGCAAAAGTAATATGGCAAAAAGTACACAAATCAAGAATTGGAGTTGACATACAAGACCCTTGCATATATTGTTTGCTTGCTTTATACTATTTTTACTTTTTACGCGTTCTTTTATCTTAATCTTGTTATTGCAAATGTTGTCAACTCTGTTGGACAGTTTTATCAATTATTTTATATTTAACAGTGGCAACTCACTCCACATAAGAGATAAGGAAATTTAACAGAGAATCGGCTGCGCTTGGAATAATTTACCCCTAACACCGAAAATTGATACAAAACAAAAAATTACGCCCCCCGACCCAAAAAACAAAAACAAAAAACAAAACAAAAAACGAGAGTCACGTGCTAAATTAACCTCGAGATTTTCATGTGTGTGTCAGGCATGGCGTCAAACTTGTCCAGAAATGTCTAAACGCTTATACAACCTCTTCTCTGCTTGAAAGTGGTTTCGAGTGAATGAAGAATGTAGCTCCTAGCGAGGACTATCGTTCGTAGAACCTCGTGAACTGACGCTACAGAATCGCAAACGAAAAACTGTTTCAAATAACAGAAATCACCTTGAGGACTTCCAACAGCGGCAAAAACTAAGATGGATAGCAAATGTAACTCGAAAAGAAAATAATGATAGTCAAGTTATTAACGTTCCACGTTACGGAGAACGCCCCTCACTACTGGAAAGAGCGATAACATTTAGTAAATTAGTACTGAGTGCTCGGTCAATGAATGTCAAATGTTTCCTTATAAAAACAGATAATACTAATATACAGTCAACATATTTAAGTGTCATACGCGATAAACGCTTGGGTGATCAAGTCTGTTTCAATTATTGATCGACTAGGCAGAATATATTCTCGCAATACGTTGCCATTTCTTTCTGAGATAGACTAGCCAACCAAGGCTATAGGATCTATTCTTGCTAATCAACTCATAGTTTTTTGAGAACAGATGCATTCATCCTTTTCCTAAGGATATGTGCGCGTAAGTGAATCTAAAGAACCCGACTGGAATTCGAACTCTGCTCTTAGAGTTTTCATTTCGAGCCGTTATCCAATCACACTACATCGTGCAATACCGCTGCATAAAATCTGTTTTCATTTGCACAGTTTTACTGTCAGAACAGATACTTTACTCTGATCTCTAATAAGCTGTTCCAAGAAGAAGAAAAAGAAGAAGCCTCTTTCTAATCGCAATAAGGAGACATTAATATGAGAAGATTTTTCCATTGAGGATAGTTCGGAAGCAAATCTTCCAAGATTAATTCCAAATAAGGAAGCTGACTGCATAAGAAAAAAATTATTGTCTTTACCAAAATAAGAACATAAAAAAATCTTCAAGACGCTTTCAGTTGTTCGCTGCTACGCTTACTCTTTTCCAGAAATCATAGAAAATGAGAAAACTAAATCTTTTGACTAGTGTCTTTTGTTTTTACACGGCCACAAGTTGATGCTATCATTTTCCCGTCTCTTTCAAACATAGATAAGAAAGTTCAACACTATAGGCAAAAATACTTTCTGAGCAATTACATATAATAATTTTAAGTAAGACGGAGGTATATTTAGGGGAGTTTCGCTTTTTTCTTTCTATTGGGGAACAAGATGATGGAAATAATTTGCCTAGAAGTAAGTGAAGGAGAATGAAGTGGTGGGGAGGGGGCTAAAAAGGAAACAGAATAAAATAAGTAGAATTATTCTGAAGAAATGAAAAGTAAAAGGAAGAACGAAAAAAATAAAAAAGGAAAATAAATCGAGGAATAGAAAAGTCATATAATAAATAAATAAATAAATAAATAAATAAAAGAAACCATCAAATGAAAGAAAAAAAAAGTGTGTTTACTGACGAAAACTTCAGTATCAACATATAATTATTCTGCTTGTCCCTCCCTTTGTTAGTTAGTTTGCACGATCGTTACGCCCTGCCAATACCCCCATGAATAATAAACTATTTCCATATCAGAGATGCAATTGATTTCAGAGAGAGAAAATGAAAGAAAGGAAGAAAGAAAATGCCAATACCTCATAAGTATTGGACTATACCATTTTGATTTTGTGGAAAGACATATAAAAGAGGCTGCCTGATTTCATTAAGAATGAAAGGAAAATGAAATGTTTAAAATTCGCTTCAGTGAAAATGAAAATCTCAGTTTCATGATTGTTATTGGAATATTTGAGTAACAACTATTTATAAATATATCATGTGGACATTGTGTGTATGTATATATATATAAAATGGACAAAGTCCGACAATTATTTTAAGACATTTTTATGTTTGTACATTCTTTTTATAGATACAATAAACAGTATTAAACAACATTTAGCGGCCTGAATATCCGGGAAATCTTCATAGAAAATATTCGTCCTCCAACAGGAATCGAACCTGTGTCTTATACGGAACCGTCATATAGCCTAGCGTGCCTTAACCGAACGAGCCACGGAGAATCGTTCGATTAGCAAGGTCGATTTTACTGCTTTTAAACTTCAATCTTCCGTGAATCTCTCTCGTACATTCATATCTGATTCGATATATATACTGTATAGCAAAAAAGGAAGTGTAAATAATTTATTTATATGTTATTGTTAGAATTTATGCTTTGTAAAACACCGACCAAGTATGTGTATGTATAAGTCTTGTTAAAAGCGACTGGCCAGGTTAAGCTTTATTCGTTATTTGTGTTCATACAAGTGTTTCATATTCTGGTCACAAAGTATATAAAAAATGTTCAAAAGTCTTACATATCCGATCGATTTCGGCTAATCTTTTAGTTTTTTATGTATGCATTTGAAGTTATGGGGATGTTTTATTTTCCAAACACGGTCAGCATATTGTAGCCATGTTCATAATTAATGCTTTTGAGTATTGGTTATTCTATTTTATTTTATATCATTAGCGCTTCTGTTATTTTTACTCTATTTTTTTTACTAAATGTGCATGATGCTATTATACTTGTATTATCAACAATTATATTGTGGATGGAGTTTGGTAGGTTTCCATGTGTATTTAAATGAAACCCTAATTGAGCTATGGTCAGATTGGCATGTAGCAGTATGACCAATATAATCATTTATATATATTATACATACATATATATATATATATATATATATATATATATATATATATATATATATATATATATAAGAAATATAGTCTTAAGGTGTGCTATATTTATGGGATAAAGTGCTCACTATCAGGGATAGAGCGTGTGTAAATATAAAAGTGAACATAGAAGTCAACACTTAGAGGCGACAGTCTGTTTCATGCTATATGCAATCGTCAGGCCTGACGATTGCATATAGCATGAAACAGACGTGTTGACTTCTATGTTCACTTTTATATTTATATATTGTATATATATATATTGTGTATATATATATATAATATTATATATATATATACATAGACTGTTTAATGTTTGAAAGTAATCTTCAGGCCATCCTGAAGTCTGGGTTCAAACATGAAAACTATCGTCGCGCCCGCGCATGCGTGTGGCATTTTATTCCAAGAAGGACAATAAAACTACTAGGGTGCAAGGGGTTACTGAATGTTAGCGAATATGAGAATTTATAATGTTAAGGAGAGAGGAAAATAAAAGAACAAGAATTAAGAAGGCAGAAGATAACGATTGACATTTCATTTAAATCTTTGAAGAGTAAACGGGACTATGAAGCAAGAAGAAACTGTTAGCAAAGAACTTACGGTTACAAGTAGCCATTTCAACATTAAAATCTCGAATGTCAGTCTAGTACGACGCTTAATTTCACTCAGTCTAGGTACCATAGAGGAAAGTTCATCAGAAAAATCACCATGAAATATTTATAGAAAATGTACAGAGTAGCTACATTAGGTCAAGACTTTTGACATTGCAGATTCTTCTTTGGATTTTATCAAGTATCTCTGAATATATAGCAAGGACAGAAGGCGATATGTAAGCTATATTCAAAGCATGGCAAACTTATAAATATGTAAGATAGATATGTGGGAAGTATTTCTGCCGCAGCTTGTATAACCATTCAATACATTTAAAAAATTCTAAGTTTTACTTATAAAACATTTCATACATTTTAAGAAATATTCTGGCTGGTGTATAAAATTTGGTAATAGAAATCTGCTAATAGAAATCTATCATTTGATTGTCATAGTTCACGATTTCAGCTTACTTGTCGACCATAAAAGTGTAAACAGGGAGATAGATCGAAGAAGTTTTTATGTATCCTTTAAATAAATGAACAGCATCACTAAAATCACTTCGACAGTACATGGGATGCCACTACAACACGAGAGGTTTTGCTTTGTTTTGTTTTACGGCATATCAACACCTTAATGGGTCATTTAATGCTGACAGCTTTTTTTTTGCTGGTAATATTTTTGTTTTCTCAAGAATCTATTTCTGTTAATATTTTTTCCTCAAAAATATATAGCTGGCAAATTTTATTTTTTCAAAAACGTATAGCTGGCAACATTATTTTTTCAAAAACGTATTATCAGAGGCCTTGCTGTTGGACGTAGTTTATCGTCTTACCCAGGACGGGGATGTAGTTTATCGTCATATCCAGGACGCGAACACGGGAGGTTTCCGGGTTAAAAAAAAAAAAAAAAAAAAAACTGGATCGAAATTCGGAATCACTTAAAGGTATTTAAAAATATTTGCCGAACATCCATTTGTATTTTCCGTAGTTAATCTTGCCTTCTTTTCAAAACAAGCAGCTATGCATTTAATATATCTGAATATTTAATAAAGTGTTGGATTTCGCCGAAAAGTTATTTTATGACATTTTTGTATGTTATGAACAGTTCTTGGAAAAGACTTTCATCCTGTTTTGATACATCATGCAAGACCACTTGCATGATGTATCAGATTTCAATCGCTTTCACTAAGAACAGGTTCTATCCTATTTTCTTGCTCTTTGTAGCTTTCAGTCACGTTTCTCACCCTTCTGTTTTAATCATTCTATATATTTCTTTTTTAAAAACTTTCATTCTCTGACTATAGACACTTTAAAATAACTTTGTTTAATGGCTCTATTTTAATATTTACTAAAACGTGCTTTCAAAAGAGCCAGTGTTCCATATCTTTAAAAGAGAATAAAATTATTCTAAACACGCGAAGAGATGAAACTTCATGGAAGACTCAAAGCTGTAAGAATACGTCAAGGGTATAATTGTCTCTGACCTTAGGCAAACAATTTAGAATTGGTATCAAAACTAAAGGCTAGTTTGAAATCATTTTTCTTTTATACGTTATTTAATTCTTTTCCTTTAAGTTGTCAATCTTTCGTTGTCGTTCTCTATTTGGTAAGTTGATATGTCTGATTAAATTTGTTAACGTTATCAATAAAAAAAACGAAACAAAAAAACAAAAACTTTCAAAGCGCCTTTACTCGTATTCACTTGGAAATTTGTGTAAAATATATATATATATATATATATATATATATATATATATAGAGAGAGAGAGAGAGAGAGAAGAGAGAAAGAGAGAGAGAGAGTTAAATATAAAATTTAGGTATGTTAATTTTTTAAGAATTAAGAACGCTCTTAAAACTTTTGAAAACTTAACGACATTCTTTTTACTTCTGCTTATAAATACATGATACAAAATAAAAAAAACAAACTTACATTTACATTGATAAAGTATGCTAGAGAACGAAACGTGTTGGTAAAGAAAAGTTTTGATTTTGTATTTATTCATAGTCGTTTTACAAGTATTTTATCTATCTATCTATCTATCTATCTATCTATCTATATCTATATATATATATATATATTAGTGTGTGTGATACTATGGTGGAGGAATGAGTTACATTCACTTTCACACGAATACGGTTGGAAAAAGTATGAATCTACCTCGCTACGGTTTTTTAATCATATATTCAATTATAATGATAAGAAAATTAAGCTCTTACTGCATAAAGTTTCCTCAGAATTTTAGCTTTCTTTGACTAATGTACCTTGCTAGTTAATATAGAGCTGGAGCATTTTAAATTTTCGGTAACCTCCTCTATAAAAGTTGGACACTATTTCACTAATGGGTTAATTTGCTCCAGCATCCTGGATTAGGAGTTCATTAAACCAAAAAAAGGTATGGAATTTCCTAATTATTAAATCCAAAGAGTGGGTCTCCAAACATTTTACTTATACTGTAGTTTTTGTCAATTTCTGCTGAGCAGACTTGAATTGATGGCGGAATATAGAAATAGTTTTTTTTTTATAAAGAATTTAATCCAGAACCTTTTGTATCAAAGTCTAGTATTGGATAACACGAGTATGTTCGTTCAGTTTATTAAATAAAGATAAAGGGATTTTCTTTATCAATTTTCAAGATTAACTTTATTGAATAACAAATTTACCATTTTATCTTCTGCCATCTTCATAATTTCATTCTTCTGGAACATTTTCTTTTTAAATTCTGAACGAAGGATTGAGCAGTGTGCTACTTGCAATCTTCCGAGGAATTTGATTTTGTTTTTCATTAAGATAATTTTCTAAGAACCAAAGTAAACAGTAGCCCAAAGGTACAATATCTGGTGAAAAGCTACAGATGAGTGGAATCTTTCCTATCGAAATTGTGTAACAATTCATGGCTGATATCCCACCAAAGAAAAACGAGGTTCACAGTCAATAGAAATATTTACACATTTTCTGTTCAACTATATCGCAGTTGTTTTTAAAATACAAGTGTTTATCCAGTGATTGGCTCAAAAGGCACTCAAGGTTGATGTTTAATGACTGCGGTCCCTGTAAGTGCGCCAAGAGAGGAAATAAGATTATATTGTGAGTATATGACGGCCAGATAACGGTTGACGGTAAAATTGAAGAGGTTAACACTAGAACACTAATCATGGGTATAATATACCCAGTTCAAATTTTCCTATTTTTAATTACAATTTTCAGTACTTGATTTTCTTACCTAAATAATGTTTTTCAGTTCCTATTAATGTTAACTCAAAGTACAAAGTTTGAAGTGCCTGCACATAAAATATTTCAAATAAAGATTTATATTTAATACTTTTTTTGATATTTTCAAAATCGGGTATGATATACCCTTGGTTAGTAGTGGTGTAACTTTAATTGATGGTTAGTGTTCTAGGGTTAAGATCGTCGTGGTTAGGGAAGCATCCTCTGTGGAGGATGTTCCACATTTCTAGGGAAGACGCTGTTTAAGTGGAACTTTCTCCTTACTAATGGAATACAAAGTATGGAATATTTATAATAGAATATAAATATAATACACCACAAAATTCATAATGCTACAGTCTAAAATTCTTTCTAAAACACTTATAAATAAATTATCCCAAATACGCGGATCTTTACCATCACGTTCAAGACAACCGGAGATATAATTAGGAAGAAAAATAAATCCAACATAAATTCAGTTGTCGGTACCTATGAAATAAATCCCTTACAGTGTAAAAACAATTATGTCGGAGAGACATCACGAGATGTAAAAGAACATATCTACAAACATAAAACAGATTTACGTTTAGACACCCATTCAAACTCTTTCGTAATACTTAGAAATAAAACTGGCCATAACTTTAATTTTACAAATGTCACCCTAATTAAAAAAAGAACATAATTCTTTACGTCGAAAGTACTTCGAGGGCCTATTAATAACAAGATTACCAACTATAAACACACGTTAAAACCATTATGTTACATCAACCTTTACTGAATCCATTCTTAGAGAATATATCGTATGTTTATCTAAAACAAAAGATATTAGGTAAAAACATTCCCAAATCAACATGCGAAAAACCAATAATGACTACTAGATGTACTCACATACTTTCTTCTTTTTTAATCGCTATCACCCCAAGCATAGCACTACAGCCACTGGCATGCAACACATTACAGGGTGTGGAGGGATTAAGAACAGAAACATTAATAATAATGAGTAGAAAGAGAAAAGAGCAATCAGGAGGCCAGTAGATATCGATTGACATTGCATTTAAATTTTTGCAGATTAAAATTGGTTAAAAAGAATGGAGCTGGAAGGGAGTTCCACAAGCGAAAAGTGCGAGATAAAAAACTGTTAGCATAGAATTTACGGTTATATCCATCTAGCTCTACTTTAAATTGATGAGATCTCGCCGCCAGTCTAGTATTGCGCTTAAATTCATATTCTGGGTACCATTGCCAAGAGCACATCCGAACAATTACCATGAAAGGATTTATAAAAAAGGCATAGAAAGGCTAACCTTACAGCGGTGGGAAAGTGACTGAAGCCGAGCCGCCAGATCAGGACCAATACTATTGCTGATTATTCATTGGCTCTTATCAAGGAGCTCCAGGAAAATAGCAGGGGTAACGGACCATATATGGCAGCAATATTCTAAGCATGGGCGAATGATAGACTTTTAGATACGCAAGATCGATTCTGGAGAGAAAAATTGTCTCGTCCGACATAGTGAACCGACTTTCTTAGCAGCTGATCTAGCGATGGATGTAGTCTTCGCACCTCATCTCAGTTGAGAACGTTAGCCCAAGATGGCGCAATGAGTCTCATTCTTGGACGATACCATTAGCCATGATTAATGGAGAGAAGTTTAGTTTTGAAGGCGTTCAAATTGACAAGCCATCGTTTGCCCCAGTTAACAACTGTCTTGAGGTCGTTTTGTACATGAGCTGCCATTTTGACTTTGTCTGACTGATCAGCCTTACTATTAAAGCATGAGTAAATGGTAGGGGTCGTCAGCGTAGATGCACAGCTTAGAGCTGTTGTCACTGGGAAGGTCGTTAATGAAAATTAAAAACATAGTAGGGCCTAGGATGAGGGCATGGGAGACACACGCGTTAATACGAAATGATGTAGAAGAGTGGCCGTTCAGGAACATTTTCATATCACGATTTGTTAAAACGATTGAATCGGCCCGGAGATACCGTAGCTTTTCAGCTTGTGGAGAACTCCTGAATTTCAAACGCTACCAAAGGCTTTCGAGATGTTTAATAGTACAGACGGGGTTTCACCGTTTTCATCTAGCTCATGATAGTCTCTTCCCGCCATTTTCATGAATACATCAGCAATTGATATGGTGAAAAAAAAAAGCCGTATTGCTTGTCTGAGAAAAGGCCCTGTAATGAGTTATAATCCAATTCAGAATTGATTCGGGCCTCTAGGAGTCTCCCAAAAAGAGGCAGAAAGCTAAAAGACCAATAGTTGGATGGGTCAAATGGTTTCCCTGAGTTCTTAAAAACTGGAACAACAGACGATGACTTCCAGCAAGCAGGAAGGTATTTAGTTTATAGAGAATAAGAGCTAGTTCAGGAGAACACTTCTTAAAGGACTATTACAGGGATGCCATCGCGTCCACATGCTTTGTGGGGATCCAAATTAGAGATGATAGCAGAAACAATAGAAAGGGTTATATGCAGTTCTAAGTTGGAAGTTAGGCAAGGGTACTCTAGATAAGTCAAGAGTTTGAGGTGAATTTACGAGCAAAGCATTCAACTTTAATAACAGTTTGATAAGACCTCAAATCGATTGAAGAGGGATGAACAGAGAACTTGCACTTATTTAGTACCCCATCATAGAGACGCCAGTAGTCACGAGAGCCATAGTTTTTAGAGGTTGTGCGTTTCCTCATCCTCTCAGCATACAGGGACTTAGCTTTTTCGAGGACTCGTTTACATTTGTTACAAGCAGTAACAAATAGGCACCTGTTATAACGAGAACTGTAACGCTGGTGTAGTCGGAAATAATGATTTCTGCCTGCTATAGCGGCCGAGCATTCTGATGTGACCGATGGAGAGGATTGCGGTTTCGCATGGTATCTCCGAGGAGGGATGAAAACGTTCATGCCGGCTTTGATCCAAAAAGAAACCTCAGTGGCACAATTTTCAATTATGCTGGGTTATGAAGGATGTCTATAGCTACCAGAGTGTTCCGATTTAAAAAAGCTTGGCAAGAGCAGGGGAATGAGTCAAATAAATCATTTAGAAGAATGTTGCTCGGTTTGAATAGGGAAACGAGTAAGGAAGTTCACGATTTGAGTGAGGAATTGGACAATGGAATTTAATGTCTGCATACCGGTAACACTTACAAATATACATTATCATCTGGATTCAACATAGATAAACTAGTGTGATCATGATCATCATTACACACACACATACACCCTTACAAATTCAAATTTCAATAACAATCATTCATTGGATAGAAATCAACGCTGCTATCTTATGTGACAATTTGGAAATCGCTATATTTTCGTATAGTAAATTTTGTGCCCTTTAGGGAGAATCGGATCCCAAGAACCTTCTTAGCTTAGTAAATATTTTTCAGGAAATATTAGCTCCTAATTGGTCGATAAACACACAAATGGGCGTTGCAATCCACTCGCGCACAATATATTTTTCCAGCTCGTAAATAAGTCAAGTTTCCCGCCAAAGCGCTCTGATCCTATCACGTGATTACGTGTCTATAAATAACAAACATGAGTTGTTTCTTTCTCTTTTTTTCCTTCAGGCCTCGTGCCGAATTCCACGACGCGTGAAGATGAGGTAAAAATCTCTTTCTTCTCTATTCTTGCTGCAACATGTAGTCCCGGAGAACTGTCGTCTTGACCTTGCGGTCAGACGTTAAAGAACATTCCAACATACACGTACGTACGAACATTCACACACAAACACACATATATGTTCACACACAAACACAATGTTCACTATGTGCTTTGTAGATGTTTTGTTTAATATATATATTTGTTTATATATATCGGTCTTGTTTGTTTGTCCTTTCTTCACATCAGTTTGGGTTCCTAAACAAAATTAAATAAATGTGGTGAGAGGCCTAGACACGCTACATTTCATTGGTCACCTTGCCCGTTCATTTGGAAGGCCGGCGTTCGTTTGGGAAACGCCACACTAGAATTATTTTATACGTAGACATTGAATCTGTTGCTTTCTTGAAACTTCAAATAGACGCGCCGTTTCTCCTTGAATTCAGAACGCCGCAAATTATACTAACGTTATTTAATAAATCGTATTCTGACATTTCCTTTCGTGTTTGATTTTCATTAGTCATGTGTGGTCAAAAGTAATTAGCGACTCTGTTGTCGGACGTCATTTCAGTTTGGGCGTTTTACACCTCTATACCGGCTTCCCGGTATTTATTGTCGTTTTCTGTCTCCGTTCGTTCGTTCCGTCACTACTGCACGTATCGTAAGATATACCCCGACAGAACTCACTTTTTTCTCCAAGATGGTCTCGATTCACGGAACGAGGCACTCGCCCTCTCTCAAATAGACCTCCTACACGCCATACCCAGACGAACTCTCACCCTTCAGTCAGAAACAACTCTTTTACCGCTTCCGGCCCTCGACTCATGTTCCGGTTTACTACGGCTGCTACATTATGATTAACCAATGAAAATCAAACAACATAAAAGGAGAAATGCCAGAATGCCTTCTTTTTTTCCATGTCTCATTCTCTGATGAAGCTTTAATAAAAGTGAAACCCGCTGAACGTTTCCTATTTGTTCTTTATCTTATCATTTTGTCGGATTCTGATCCAAGTTTGATCCCAACTATAAAGAGAATAAGGATGAATCATCCGTTTCTCCGTGTCATGGCGGGTCCTTGCTGTCGGGGTCTGGACGGGTGGAACTAAGGAAACATTTCTGAACATTTGCCATGAATATAGAATATAGAGAGACTAGTCACATTTCGTCTGTGAGAAAAGGGGTTGTAGGGTAGAAAATAATTATTCACCCACAAGGTCGCGTAAACACTTTTGAAACCTGTCAAGACTGGAGAGCTAAGCTGCGGTAGCTCCAGTCCAGATATAACAGAAATGTTCCATTTGGTCCCTGAGCGAATTCTTGCTTGAATAATCGTTTACCTAAAAGAAGCTAAAAGTAGAGGGTTTTTTTTCCCAATCCTACTAGATAGACAACACTTTCTTTTGAAGACTGACCTTTGGCGCGGTTAGAGATAGTTCATTTCCCTTATATGAATTCTTGCGTTCTATGCTGTTAGAAAAACGCAACAGTATTTTAAGTTTGAATAGAGAATTTCAAAGAGTTTTTTTTTTGCTTTGCTTATCTTCTATGGAAGTCAAACATTGAAGCGACTAACATAAACAATCAGCTGCAAATAATATTCAACGCATACTTTGAATATTCTGATTATGTTGGCTATATCTTACTTGTGAATTTCAACAGAATACCTTTTATATCATTAGAGGTTGGCTTGGTTGTTTTTGTTTCGTGTGATATCAACTTCTAACAGTTGTCCCGAGCTGTAAGGCTAGATTCATAACCTGTGCAGTTTTCTTCACGCACGAATTCGGTCGTCTGCATGAATAATCTTGAAGCATGGCTCAGTTGATCAGGTGATAAGGTGCCAGGCTTCCACAATCCAGGCGACGTGAAGTAATTGTTGCTTTAGTATCAATAATGGTACCCCTTCTTAGTAGACGAATACAGATAGAAATATAAGCCACAAATTGCGTTTACACGGGTTAAGCATCAGCAGTGTTCAAATGGGATGTAACTGGATGCAATTTTTCCTCTCTTGAGTGGTTACCCTCCCTTTCCATCGCCGGCGGTTCCGTTTTTGCAGAAGATATAGACGCGCACAGATTTTAAGTGGTAAGCATCTCTGCCTTGAATTTATATATTACTTGTATGTTGCCAAGAAAACTCTTGGGCAGTTGTTACCCCATCTTTAAGATCCTAATAGTTTTTTTCAGACGGTTTTAAATCCTGTACACGCCTTACAACTGTTATTGCTGTAGTCACAGCTACACTACTTCTTTACCTATTACGTGATACATATGTCAGTTAATTCTACGATTATGGAAAATTAAAAACATCTTTTTTTTTGGTTACCATGGCGTTAAGTCTTGCAATATTGTCGACTAATTGATTATTTTCAATAACTGAAATTTTTCATTTTTCTAAAAATGTTCTTTACCATTTTGTTGAACTTCCCAGAATTTTTTCTTTAGTTTTGTTGGATGTCAGTTAAATCTTTTTAATGAAGAGGAATCAAGAATGACCAAACCGAACAGAAACAAAGCAGCAGGAGCAGACCTGAAAGAATCGTAATAAAGATGCTGGAAGCTTTAGATGATTACAGACATAATTGAAATATACAATATTGATAATAAACCGGACGACCTAAGTAATTCCATTTTCATAGTACTGTCAAACATTCGGTAGAAACAAAGGAAAAGAGGACTGAACGGTTATGTAATATCAAATCTCCTATATGGCAGTGAATGCTGGACAATCTTCTCACACATTAAGAAGAGACTTGAAGCAACAGAATTGGGTTTTACGGAAGGACGCTGAAAATACCATAGACAGAACATGTGAAATTTTAGAGAAAATGGAAACAAAAAGGAAACTTATATTTCATCAAGAAGATACAGTTCGAATTTCTATGGTGTATAATGAGGAAAGAAGGCTTGGAAAATTTGATACTCACATGACAGATTGAAGGCTAGAGGGACAGAGGAAAACAACGTATAATCTACCTAGCTTGAGTAAATGGACGCGGGAGCAAGGTTTATAACGAAAAGAAACAAAATATTACGAGCTACAAAGAACAGGAAATTGTGGAGAGCCATGATCGCCAACGTCCTGATGGGATACGGTACACGAAAGTAGTAGTAATATTAAAATAAAAACATTTTGAGATGCGTTGACACATCCCACTGTACGAACGGAGTGTTAAATTTCGTACTTAACATTAATCCGATTTTTTCATAAAGTTTTACAACACTTTTCTGTATCCAAATAATTTTCGGCAAACGGTTGAAGATTAATTTGGACGAAATTAATTTGAGGTTGATTGCTGAATTCGAATTTGTTACATAGGAATAAATGTTGCTGACGACACGAGTTTGAATATAGATCGCCGGTATGCAAACACGAGCGATCCCATTATTGAATTTAGTAGACCACGTGACCATAGAGGAAGCGCATATATGGGAGGTAGCGTTGTGTCTAATTGATTGCATTTCTATTCTATCCTCTGTTACTATTCGGATCGCCAATTCTAGTCTATCCTCTATTACTATACGGACCGTTATTCTCTACTCTATTCACTTTCTCTATTCAGATCATTACACGGATTACTGTTCGAACAAGTACTATGAGTGCGAGCGATATTCGAAGGCGTCTGACACAAGCATTGTCCAACTGCGTTAATATAGTTGTATCTACGATTGCAAAGTCTCTACTACAACCAGCATCACAAAAGAGACAACGAGTATTCGTTGACATTACAAAAGCGGCAAAAAGTGTTCGTTGACATCACAAAATAATTAGTGCCTAAAACTTTGCATGCTGGTAAAGAAACTAAACTGGTACCATAAAGCTCAGACCAAAAATGATGGTTTTCCTTCGACTCTCCTCTGTCGAGAGTTCTTTTATGTAAAGCAATCACAGTTCTCTAGAACTTTTTATCTTTCGTAGCCCTAGGTCAATGGTTTTTAATCTAAAATCGGAAATTTTAAGCTCGACTTAAATAAACTGACCTTTTATAGAGCATTTGTTTGATGAATTACAACACCTCGACCTTATATTAAGCTTTTTGTTTATTGAACTATGTTTCAGATTATTTATTGAATAATTAGTTATGGATTAAAACAAATTACTGTACATGTATTCAATTTTTAAAATCCGTTAACATTTTTATTGCTATACAATTTGTAAAACTACTCTCGAGGAATAGTGGATAGCGTCTCGGATTGAGGAATCGGAGAACCGTATTCGAATTCCAGTCGAATCCATTACATTCACTTACATGCTAATATCCTTGGGAAAGGTATTAATCCTCTCCTTCTCCCTCCAGCTATGGGTAAATAGCAGGACAGACGGAGTTCTGTAGTCTTCGATGGCAACTGGTCTAGGAGAAGGACAACTCTGAATTCAAAACCTGAGGAGGGTCATTTGGGGAACTTGTGGCACGTAGTGCGCCAGGTCTTCGTATTCGACCCTTCAAAAAGTGTGGTTGGTTCTGCATAAAGCCTTCACCCCTATAATCAAATCATATGTACTGGTGTCTGGGCTGCCGGTTCCTAGGAACTCAGCTGCTTGACCCTCAGACGTCGAATACGACGGGAGAGTCCACCAAAACTCCTCTATAAAAATAATCTATATAAATCTATATGTACTAATATGGAAAAGAATTAAGATTTTCAGTAATGTATGCATATTATTTGGAACGTACCTTTTGAGTCGAACAATATTGGAAAGTGGGGGAATGGATGGCATGCTGAAAAGGGTGCATTGGGCAAAAAATACTGAGAACTATTGCTCTGGGTAAAACTTGACTCTTTATTATCACCCCCCAGTCCCTGTTCTATACATAAATTCGTTGGGTATATTTCTCGCTGAATACTCTTATATTTCGTCATATGAGTGTCACATTTACTTAAGGAACTTGTTGCTTCAAACAATCTTCTGCTTAAGGTCAAATCACGCTGAAAGCACCAGTTATCCTTACCACGAAGTTAAGCAATGTCAAGCCTGGTCATAACTTAGATGGAAGAGCACTTTGAAACACCAGGTTCTGTAAGCAACCTCGAGCAATCTGAAATATTATTCAGCTTTAAATAACCTATAAAGGGTTGATAAACCACAGATAGAATCTGTGGGTGTAGAACAAACGCAAATGTTCTTGAGCTAGTGTCTACAAAAGGTATTACCTAACCGCCTTAGCAGACGGCTGTGCTTGAAAATGTGTAGCAGGCTATATATAAGATGAAAAATATAGTTTTAAAGTATGCTATATTTATGGTCGCCTTTGAAGCTGCGTCCTCGAAGATGAGGGCAGTTTTATATGGATACCTTTTTCCTTCTCATTTTAGAAACTGAAGAGTGGATTGATTAATTCATTTGCAGGTTATTTAAAGCCAGAAAATATTTTTAGATTCTATTTTTTTTTGTGGCGGGGGGATAATGATTTAGTGATACAAGTCTTGTTAATTAACCCATAGCTGCAGAAAGAGGTTGATTCATGCCTTTCCCACAGATATTTGCGTGTAAGTGAATATCCACTAGAAGTGGAATTTTTGGCATTTCGATTAACAATTCCGAGCCAATATCCATTACACCACCGGCACATCCAAGTACATGGTATTCCCCATCTAGATAATGACTAGCTCCGACGTTGCTTAACTCAGGCGATCCTAAACCGTTGTTTAAACGTGATATGACAGTAGGCCTTGAAATTGAAGATATGGAAAATTTATTTTGAATATATACGTGTTGATTTTTGAATATATATGTGTTGATTTTTTTTGTGTTCCTTTCTATTATAAAGTGTTCTCAATTACCTACCGCACCCTTTATGCTTGTGCGTCGATAGAAAAGATGGTGGAAGGCTTCACCTTGTACGTAATTTTAATAGCATTTTATCATTCAGACACTGTCTTAGCCCGAGGAAAATAAAATAGAATCGGAGTTATGAACATTAAAACTTTTGTTTTCAACCTTTATCTTTCATTCCCCTCACCAACTCCAGGTCTTGAATGAGATAAATTTCCTTTTCATTCTCCCCCACTACACACACACACACACACAAACGGGCGGGCGCACATACAATGTAAATATGCATATACAATTAACAATGTATGTGTATTTGTCGTTGTGCTATATATATATGTATACAAAAATTTATCTATTAATCTTTGAAAATGTAAATTCATATATATATATATATGTATGGTTCCTAGATGACAGTGAATGCTGGACAAATTCCTCTCAGTTGAAAAGTAGGCTTCTGGCAACAGAGACGTGGTTCTACCGCTGAATGCTGATAATATCATGGACTGAACATAGAAACAAAGGAAGGTTTAAGAAAAATTGGTATTAAAGATATACTTAGAATCAGAAACAAATTTCTGAGGTGCATAACGAGAAAAGAAGACTTGGAGAATTTGACACTCAAAACACATAGTGAAGGGCAGAGGGAAATAGCGAATAACTTACCTGAAGTGTTTGTTTAAATGGATGGCAGGGTGGCGAGAAAGAGGACTGGTAAAGAATCAATATTTGACGAGACTGAAAAGTACAGGAAGCTATGTAGAGCCATAATAACTCACATACTAAAGGGACATAAAAGATGGTTGATGGATATAAAGCTCTCTGCACACCCACATAAGTGTGTACATTTTTATGGAATTATATAGTTATATATAAGCAAGTTTCATTTAAGCACGACAGACAAGGTACTGCGGTTAAATTTGTAAAGAAGAACATAGGAACCTCAGAAAAATTAAATAAAAAAAATTAACTGCACTATTTGTTTATTGTATTTAATCAAACTTATATAAAAGAGGGATTGCTGCCCAAACTTTATATATCTTGAGAATCTTTTATCCGAAAGTTTTCAGGTACTAACATGACTTTCCACAAATGGAAAGCATTAGGAAAGTTCCTAGGTGATGTGCAGCTGTTGTAAGTGACCCTGGGTGGGGGTTTCCCAGCTCAGCTATGTAGCCATCATTTTTTTTGTTAGCTAACTTCACAGAAACACCTTCGTTCGTGGATGACTTACCATGTGTTTCGTGCTCAGTAAAGATATTATGCAAAATGTCATGCAGATACGCATATTGATAATGAATAGATAAAAAATAAAGCATTTATGTCTATCAATATTTTGTACACGTACAGAAAGTACAAAATATTATTTTTACGTGAAATATTAATTTCACCACTTAAAAACTCGAGTAAGCATTACATGACTAGCATCATTACCAGTAAATATTAAATTTTTTATATAAAACTACTTTCAGGGTATATGTTATGTCAAACTACTTTCAGGGTATATGCTGTGTTATCAAATGA
>CAHIKZ030003303.1:2940000-2952500 GCA_903632075.3 Acanthosepion pharaonis | reverse complement strand
AACCAGGATATTCGTCTTCTTGACTGATGGTGAGGCGAAATTCTGTACAAGCCCGTGCGAAGGAATTGATGAACCGTTGTACAGCTTCCTGACTATTCTGGCAATCCAGAATATTAAAACACGGAGAGATTGAGAGGGAGGGAGAGGGAGTAAGAGGGAGGGGGAGTAAGAGAGAGAGACAGTCATAAAGAGTTTTTTTTTTAACTACAATTGGAGAAAGCTATATCCTTTTTTTTCTTATTGTCACTGATTCTTGAAACGAAGTGAGACTCCAAACATTGGTAAGAATAAAAAATGTCTTCATATCCTTCTTGTGTGTGTGCGTGAGTAAGTCAGAGAGAGAGAGAGAGAGAGAGAAAGAGTTTGAATATTTTAAAATGTGATCTTTTTCACTCTCTCTCTGATAAAACTGAAAATGAACTTTAACATTTTAAAATGTTTTCTTTTCTGTCACGCTCACACATATATTTAAGACATTTTATGTTTATACATTCTTTATATATATATATATATATATATATATATATATATATATATATATATATATATAAGCAAAAGTGTCTCAAATAATTGTCCGACTTTTCTATTTTATAATGTACACACACATGCATATATATATATATATATATATATATATATATATATATATATATATATATATATATGATATTTTCATTTTGAACCCTATCTATCATAGATATCTTGCGCTTGGGATGGCTGTCGGGTCAGGTTGGTTATATAGAATTTTAAACAGGCCAAAGAGTTGGTGCCATTTAGGTCGTCGATCATCTAGAGTTGCTGGTAAGTGTTGTCTTTCTTACAAACAAGAAAAAAGGCGTTACCCTTTTCTTTGATTCAGTAAGCCGTGGGATTTTCTTTGACGACTGGGTTGAAGAAAAGAAAGTCGTACTCTTGTAGGAAGAAGGAGGAGGCCTGATCTTTGTTGAAAATGATAGTTTTAATAATAGTAAATGGTTTAGTTTGGTTTATTTTGTTTTACGGCATATCAACCTCAATAGTTCATTTAATGCCGACAACATTTTTAGGATAGATTCGTATCAATAGAGTATGTATTCTTTGGTTTAGATTGGTTTGATTTATTTTGTTTTACGGCATATCAACCTCAATTGGTTATTTAATGCTGACAAAATATTTTATTGCTGGTAATATTTTGTTTTGTCAAAAATCTGTTTCTGGTAATATATTTACTTCAAAATTGTATTACTGGTAATATTTTTTTTCAAAAAAGTATTGCTGGTAATAGTTAACTATTTGACCATAGTTGGGACCCTAACATGTGCTACCACCCCGGGTCAGGGTGGACCTGTGAACACCAGCAAGAGATGGTTCAATGCTGCTCAAAACTTTCTGATCAGGGTCCTTCCTCCTGGACGTAGTTTAACGTCTTTACCCAGGACGCGGATGTAGTTTAACGTCTTACCCAGGACGCGGATGTAGTTTAACGTCTTTACCCAGGACGTAATAATAGTAAAGAAAGATAGAATATTTACAAAAGTTTGATATAGCTTAACACCTCTGGATCGGGTAGCGACTTGGAACCAAAGTGTGTATTCTCAAACTTATCAGAGAATCGAACATCGAGTTAAGATCAGGCGGGTGGGAATTGCGTGTGTGTTGATCAGTCAATTTTTGATGTGTCTCTCCTGTCGATTCTCCCGGCTACCTCTCTCCGGCCTTTGGCAAAAATGCTGTATATCTAAGGACCCATCTACTCACGCGTTTTCTCACCAACCTTTGATCCTAAAAGGGGTCAAAAAGGGTTATTTCCTCTGGTTTATTTTTAACTTATCCAGACTTTAAATATCACCAAACTCCAAGGTCATTTGTATTCAAAATGAAAACCTTGCCATTACAGATATTTCCTTTCAGGTATGTCTTCTTTTTCTTTAGTTTTCTGGACGGCTAACAATAGAAGTATGATAGCACATGATTAGGTGTAATGGATCAGCTGATGCCGATCAACATCACCGCTATAAAGTATCGGTGGTATTATTATCATTCTTATAATTAGAAATATCCGTGAACATTTATATATATTTTGCAATGATTTTATGATTTATCAGATTTTAAATTCAGACGTTAAAAAAAAACTTTCCATAATTATAACGTTTGTGGTTGAACAATGTTCTTTATTTGCATTATTTCTTTTAAGCATTTCACCCCAAGCAACGCGGGAGTGCCATTAGTATGCAAGGGGCTACAGAAAGTGTAAGTAAGGGAAAAAAACTCGGTATAGGGAAGTGAGGAAAGGATAAAAAGAAGAACGGGGATCAAGGCAACAGAAGATGTCGATTACATTTAAATTTTGGAAGATTATAGTTATCAGGGAAGCAAGTAAGAGGAAGGGAGTTCCACTGATGGGAAGTGCAAGAGAAGAAGCTGTTTGAGTAGAAAAGGCGGTTACATTTAACTGTTTCAACTGTAAAAGGGTAGAACCGAGATGCCAACCAATTAATACACTTAAATTCATGCAGTTGTAGCACCAGTGAAAATAGCTCGTCAGAGCAGATGCCATGAAAATATTTATAGAAAAGAAAAGAGGCAAGTCACATTTTATATACATCTTTGGATTTATTTATTTGGTTAGATCATTTAATTTTCTAATAGATCGAAATATCGGTAATATATAAACTTTATTTTTCTTTACTCCTCAGGTGTAAATTAAGTGCTCATATGTTAATTCATAATGATTGTCGGGCGATTTTAACAGTAGTACAGAGTTACATTCTTTGGGAAGAAAGAAGCGCAAAGTAGTCATTATTTTTGAGGCAAGACTCCTAACCTCTTGTCTAGACAGGAGCTTTATTTATTTAGATTAATCCCCTCTGATTAACTGGGAGAGAGTTTGCGATATAAAATCCGTTTTGCCTTCCATCAACATGCCTCTTTTCGCTATCACGATCTTCAGGGTGTTCTGAAAATACTAAGTAGCATTATTATTCATTATATTGCGAAATTATTCTCGTTTTTCCCCTCGAAAAAATGATCAGATTTGAGAGTTTTACACATTGGTACTGGTAGTGGTTAAAAAGATCGCTAAACCTCGAATTTCCATATATAAGAGCTTCCCCTTTTCAGTAGGTCCTGCTTTTACATTTAAGGAATTATTGTCAGTTTATGCACAATTTGATTTGTTTAACGGCACATCTACACTTTATGGGTCATTTAATGCCGAAATTTTATTTTTTTTGAGCTTTGAAGTAATAAAATATGATATATGTTATTCTGCTTTCACAATTGAATACATGGTAGATGATACTCAGCTTTTTGGGCATATACATGTTTGTGTGGATATAATTACGAGAGGCGGTGATGCGTGTCTTATGTTGGAATTATATTTTGAAATACAGTTTGATTTAAGAAATTGTACGATATTATATGGGTTAATGTCATGAAAGAGTTATTTCATGTTGATCGCGGTATTGTTGGTTATTTTACTATAAGTATAAGTAAATAAGTAATTTTTATATAAAAATGTATTTCTGATATTTTTAATAGAAAAATGTATTTTCATACTTTCATAGGGTTTTTTGTTTAGGGGGGGGTCATTATTTGCCCATAGCTGGGACCCTAACAGGTGTTACTACTCCGGGTCAGGGTGGACCTGAGAACAACAGCAATTAAGATGTGGTTCCACGCTACTGAAACCCGCCAATCTTCCGATCAGCGGTCTTGCAACCGGATGTAGTCTATGCACAAAGATACATTACTAATTTTCAGCAAACGCACTTCCCATTTAAGCAGGGCATATTCAGGAAAAGGTATTTTAATATATTTAAGCGTGTAATATTTAAAAACAAACCTTCAGTTCATAGCTAAATATTACAAAATCACTTTAGCGACAATAGAACGTTACTGTATATAAAAGGAAGTAAACCCCAAATGTACCATGGGTAAGAGAGAGAGAGAGAGAGAGAGAGAGAGAGAGAGAGAGAGAGGAGAGAGAGAGAGAGAGAGAGAGAGAGAGAGGCACCATCCAGGATGTCGAAAGTGAGAATTAAAGATTGAGGACGAGAGAAAGGGAGATACAATCTAGGATGTCGAGAGATGGGAACTAGAACTTGTATTTTGGGTACACTGATCTCTGGAAGCAAGTCCTGGACACTCTAGTGTTACCAAGAACGCATTCTACATGACAGACCCTGGGAATTACATGCCACGACCACGTGCCCAACAAATGCAACTTGCCACAGTTAAGCATCCCAAGCATTACTTATCTACTGATAAGTAACAAGCAGGTCGACTGAATGCACACGCCACGTGAAAACGCATTCATCTCTTCTTCAGCTGATCTAGATAATGGAAAGTTTTCCCAGCGGTTTTAATATTTGTCAGATTATTGCTTTACCATTAAAGATATTTCCTTTCGGGTACGTCTTTTTTTCGATAATTATCTGGGCGGCTAACGGTAGCAGTGTGTTGACGCATATTCAAGTGTAATAAATCAGCTGGTAGTCGCACACGTCGATGGTACTTTGTTACAATCATTCATTTTAGAGCATCAGTTGTATTATTATTATTTTTATTAACTAGAAAAACCCGTGAAATTTTCAGTTTTCTTATTTGACTTTTCAGATGAATCGTATTTTTTTTTTAATTTTAATACAAAAGGAAGTAATTACTACGGGTAACTACCGAAAAAACGACGCCGTTCATGAGTAGTTATTTGTATTTTAAACTAAATATTTTAGTGTGTTTTATTTTTTATTTGTAGTAATTTCATTTAATTTAATAAGAGAATAGATAATAAACTCAAAAATATCCATTATTAAGCGACATTTTCTTTTTTTCTTTTCGTTAAGACTCGGTTTTAATTTAGCATACACATGTCTCCGGTGACACCGTTATGATGAAAAAATTCGCAATTTATTTTGTCTTTAAGTTCGATTGCTCAAATAAATACGAAGTCTTGAAGAAAAATATTTTCTGTGGTAATTTTTGACGTTATTTTGCAACTTTCTTCGAGTTATTCTTTTTACAGTTTCAAAATCGACCTACCCTAATATATATGTATATATATATAGATATATATTTGTGTGTGTGTGTGTGTGTTTATACATATGTCTGTGTGTGAATGAGACAAGGTCAAAATGATTGATATATAAACAGTTCAGAGGTACGATTTCAGAGTGTTTAAGAGCTTAGAAAAGAATCTTCCACGACAATCTGAGGAAAATTTGGTACGGTCTGAGATGAACAGAAGCAAATCAGCTGGACTAGCCTATGATTTTCAGGATCGATAAGATTACTGAAATACATTAAATATATGATAGCAGAGAAATACCGGAAGAACTATGTAGATCTATCTTCGTAACAATGACAAAGAAACAAGGCACAAATGAAAGCAAATTTCATCGTACAATCAACTTAATGAGCCATATAGAAAATCATAATGCTTTCAATGCGTGCAACAAAAACACATAAAGATCTATACCTATCTTTCATAGATTACACAAAAGCATTCGATAAAGTACAACACAAAGGCATAATTGTAGTGCGAGGAAAGCTTTAGTTATATAGGGAAAGAAAGAATAATTCGTACGCTATATAGGAACCAAATTGCCGGCATGAGGCTAGAGAACGGGTTTAACGGGTAGTCGAAAATGGAAACATTAAGATGCGTTTGCTTAGTGGATTTATTTAAGCTTAACATCGAGATGATCGTCAGTGAACTAGAAGGCCTAACAGGATTTATTATTCTTGGACCACTTTATCAAAATAAAATACGCAGATGACATTTTCCTAATGGCAGACTTAGAAGGAAAGTAAATATGAAAAGTTAACTGTCAACTGTGAAAGAAGAAAAAATAAAGAAAACCATGTTTGTCAGTAAAGAGATAACCCAAGGGGTGAGTTACAGACTGAAGACGTTAAAAATTTAGCTCGTACAAAACTTTACCTGTGAATTATTTTAACAGAGGACGAATAAGGTTACACAGGCACCCGAAGATGTAATGGAACAGCGTTCTTACAAAAGTATTAAGAGATTTAAAAATTTAGTAACAACGAAAATGTCACTGATACCTCCTTCGTGTTAAACGCAAAGTGGTCTAAACTATCTGTATTCAACCATTTTCTCAGATGAGTGTTTATCAATAGATTCAAACGAATGAATCCTATATGTTGTAGACGCAAAATCACAAAAAAACACGCACATTACACAATAGCGGAAAACATATCACTTGAACGCTTTCAACAGCAACGACGGCAAAAATCGGTAGCACATACAATAAAAACAAAAGACATAATTAAGCTAACATTCCACACTACATTAGAAAGAGCTATAAAATTTACTGGACATCAAAAATCGAATTTCCTGAAAAAACAAATCTTTTTAATAGAAAGATTTAAATTCTAACCAAAAGTAACACTGGTCAATAAATACAAAATGCTTCCATTATTAAAATAGTTAATTTCACGAAGGAATTTCAGTGTGCCAAGTCCCTACCACTTCCTATACCTTCTGGACCTTAGCAGCATTTACCCCTTTGCCAAGCTTTCCATTCTCACCCGTTCCCTTAAGTTCGTCAAGTAGGACCCGGTGCCTTTATCTCCTGTCCTCGATATGACCTGTGAGGGTTAAGTTTTCTAATCATTCATTATGTGTCCAAGAAATTTCAGTTGTCTCTGATTCTGAGTATAAGTATTCTTTTTGTTAAGCACTTTCTCGTTCATTATTTGTCCATGAAATCCTCAGTATCCTTCTGTATGACCATATTTTTGTTGCCTCCAGTTTTCCTCTTCATCTGTTGGGCGATTGTTCAGCATCCACTGTCGTTGAAAAGGTTTTATATCCCATAGCAATTCAGCACTCTTTTCTTTGTTCGGAAACCTGGTCTCGAAGACGATGGCAGCGCGTTTCAATATTCAAAGGATGTTCCCACTTGTCGTTGTATTCTTTTATAAGCTAACGCTGTAGAAGTAATCAAGTAATAGAGAGTTAGGCATACAAGTGCACAGAGAGACACGCAATTGTTCGAATATAAACAAAAGTCTTTATATTAGATCGATAAACATTTCTGAGATGAGGTATTTACATTATTCGGACTTTGTCGCCATATTTATTTGTTCGCTCCGGCCTTTTTCAGGTAGTTGGAATGTCGAACTGAACCCTTTATTTCGCTCACTGGTGTAAACTATTCTAGTTCCACGTGTCATGTCTAATTGATGTCAGTTATCAGTTATCTCCTGTTAATTCCCCTCTCCAAGTTCTCCACTGCCTTAACCGGGTATTGAACTCACACTCTGTCACTGGATCTAACCAACGACTTTATCCACTGTGCCATGTGTCCTCGACGACATCTGTGTATGAATTTCTGGATATTATAAAACTAATGTCTTCAGCAATCATTTTTTATCAGTGCTCATATTGCAATGTTTTTTTTTTTTTATGTACGATAAACATTTCTACAACTGAAAGGCTAATTTTTCTTTAACAGAGTTAGCCATAGAGATCATCTACAAGGGATGATACAGCGCTTCACGAAATTCAGTGAAACAAAATAAGTAACCCGGATGAAAGCAAGTACTTTAAATAATTGTTTATGCATCATGTTTACTCTGACCCGAGTAGTATTTGCTCTGATAGACGATATAAAAATGAGATTTCTAATTTCAACCGACACCAGTTTTTTTTCCCATAAAAAAGTACTATATATATATATATATATATATATATATATATATATATATATATATAAAAAATGGACAGTGAAGTCAACACCTAGTCTGTTTCATACTTAAACGCAATCGACATAGCGTGACGACTGCATTTAAGTTTGAAATAGACTGTCGGCTCTGTGTGTTGACTCCAATGTCTACTTTTATATTCACATACGTTCTGTCTATAATACTGAGCACTTTGAACCATTAATATATGCCTTAAAATTGTATTTTATTATATATATATATATATATATATATATATATATATATATAAAAGAAAGAACAGTCAGGTTTATAATCCAGAGTTCTTTAGCATTTATTTTTAAAAACAGTGCTCGATACACAGTAGAGCATAATATTATAATTATTTTTTAAAATACATATTCATTGTGACACACAAATTACCAGGTTTCGAAACCAAAAACTTAAAATTTGAAATTCAGTTCCATTTTCAAGCGATGCTGAATAAATTTAAAAAAAAAAAAAGAAAAAGAAAAATGATTTACTCTATTTATAAGCCAAATAGTATCATACTATTATAATACTATTTGGCTTATAGAGTAAATCAATATTTTTCGAAATTTATTCAGCATCGCTTGAAAATGGAACTGAACTTCAAATTTTAAGTTTAATTTCGAAACATGGTAATATCTGTGTTGCGATTAATACATATTAAAAAAATAATTATAATATATATATATATATATATATATATATTTGTGTTTGTGTTTGTGTGGCCTCTTGCTTCCAAGTTAACTTTGATCTTCAAAAATGTAAATGCAATGTGAATCGTTATCTGCTGTCTTCTTAATTCCTGTTCTTTTATTGTCCTCTCTCCTTAATTCTCACATTCTCTAACACTTAATTATCCCTTACGTCTTAGTGTCTTTATTGCCTTGTTCGGAGTGAAATGATTATAACAAAAATCTGTGCATTTTTATATCTTCTGCTATATGCCGCGTCCCTTCATGACATAAGCGATCAAGGTCTTCTAAAACATTCTATCCCTCCCTTTGCTAACGCGCCCGCCATCCATTCATACAAGTTCGTCGGGCTTGCTGTCTTCTTCTCTTTTATCCTCGATATGCCACGAAGATTAAATTTTCAAAGACCGCATTCCTCACTACGTGTCCAAGAAATTTCAGCAGTCTCTTCCTGGTTTTGAGTATAAGTATTCTTTTTGTTGTCGTTTTCTTTAAAACTTTTTCACTCCGGAATGGAATTCTCCGTATGCTACTGTAGAAACATTTCTCTTGCCTCTAGATTTCTCCTCATCTGTGGGGAAAATTCTTGTACTTCGACGTTATGTAATGGTTAGCAAGCTCGACTCGCTAGATCAATTACGACTGAATAGTGAGTTCGATACTGAGTGCCCCATACTTTTGGCCTTGTGTCACATCTAAGCTACGCTTAGAAAATTTTATGGTGATTTATCCACGCACACATAGACTCTCCCAGCTATAAATAGGAGCAGGTACTGCCTTTTAGAGAGGGAAGTTTCCATCAGTCAGCTCTGACAGTCGGACCGGACATTCTTGCAGTAACACTCTCGTTTGTATATATTTATATTACTGTTTCTGTTAATATATTTGTTTAACTATTTGTGTCTTTATTTCCGGCCGCAACAAGGCCACAACAGAAAACAACCTTTATCAGCGGGGAAATTGTCTAGCACCTACTGCCATATAAGAGGATGGATATCACATAGCAATCCAGCGATCTTGTTTGTTCCTAAAGAAAATATTTCTCAACACTTTGCTTAGTGTTTCGAGTACATCTTGTCCAATGCTGTTCCGATCTCAGTGTGGCATTTCCATCCCCTGTTAAAACACTTCCCAGATATTTAAATTTCTGCTTAATGTTGGCATCTTCAATTTGAAACTCTGATCTTGGGCTTTTTCTCTTGGTGAGGACCATACTCTGTATTCTTGAAGCTGATATGTCCTTTTTACGTAAAATTGTATAATTTAAGGTATATCAAATTAACAGAATTTCTACTAATGATTTGCTCAATATAGTCTAGAACGATAATTATTATTATATGAGAAATAAAAAACGTAAAGTACTTATCCAAGGCCTTCGATACATAATGGTCAGATTTACTTTTAATTTAATAACAAACATTTATATTAAGACATTTTCATGTTTATACGTTCTTTTTATAGATACAAATATTTAAGTAAATGCTCTGTTTATAATAAACGGTATTAAACAACATTTACCGCCCTGAATGTCCGAGAAATTTTCACAGAAAATATTCGTCCTCCGACATTCGAACCTGTATCATATACGGAACCTTCATTTAGCTTGACGTACCTTTAACCGATTTGGCCACAGAGGAATTTACTGTATTTGAACTTCAATCTTCTATGAATCTCTCACGTACATTCATATCTGCTCATGGCGTATCCAAATGTAAACAAATGACGTCACACATTATGAAATGGACTTATTTTAAGACATTTTTAGGTTTATACATTCTTTTTATAGATACAAATATTTATTCATTATAAACAGAGCATTTACTTAAATATCTGTATCTATAAAACGAATGTATAAACATAAATATGCCTTAAAATAATTGTCGGATTTTGTCCATTTCATAATGTGTGACGTCATTTATATACTTTACTTATTATAAACGTTATATTTACTGGGTACCCGTGTTAAAGTAGACATCCATCATCTAAGGATTTTGAAAACGAAAACTAGTTTAAAAGTTACCTGCATGTCTGCAAACTTTTAATGGCAGATTTTAAGTTTTCGTTCTTTTTTTGACATGGAAGTCATTGGAACTCCCAGAATCCATCGCAATACATTATGCTGGTGTCTTTTTCTTCCCATTCCTCCTATTTTTTTGTTTCGTTTCCAGAATGCAACTAATGACAAACTGAGAGGTGCTGTCGAAATATATCACAACACTGGGTAGCAGACCAGCTGTCTTACTATATATTTTTTTGTTTTTGAAGTCCATTATATCCGTTTTTGAAAACACAACCTGCCTAATAAAAGCGACATATTCTAAGAATGTTGCATTCGTCGAATATGCCTGCTTTTTCCCGTCATCTGAGATTAAAATAAAAAAAAAAGAAACTTCTCTTTCCAAGAAAACCTCAATATTAAGAAGTAGCATCAGAATTTGAGAACGTTCGACCTGCGTTTGTGACGACATTATCAATGTCTGTAGATAAAATAAATTTTTGATCTGAGATTTTTCATGTGTGTTAATGTAGACGTCATTTTAAGTATCTACATAATCACTCAATCGTTCAGCGAAAGGTTTTTAAAAAATGTTGGAAATTTCGTTTGAGAAGTTTTATGTTGATTGATTTTTGATGGTATTCATTTATTTTTTTGAAAGTTTTGTTGAAGGCTTAAGATAAATTAAAAAATTATCAAAGCAGGGGTATTACAAATTTTATTGTATATACTTACTCTTTTTACCAGGTATTTTGAGATGAGTTGCCAAGATGTACTTCAATATTGACGAGGCTGGGTACCCTAATCCTCGTTTTATTTTCTTAAGCTTTTTTACCAGGTATTTTGAGATGAGTTGTTAAGATGTACTTCAATATTGATGAACTGGGGTACCCGGATCATAGTTTTATTTTCTTACGCTTCCCTCATTGACTTATAACATTTTTTCGGCTTTTTTACACTATCTCTGTTTTTGAGATCTAAAATGAGTTTTTAATACCTACTTATTTTTAAACTATCGCTTCTATTCGTTATTATTTGACGCTGTGTTAATCTATGATTTTCAGATTAAAATTACATTTCATCATTGACAAAAATAATCTTTGTTTTTCTTCTAGTATACATTTTCGATTATCATTTTAATTCTTGTGTATGTGTATTGTGCTGAGTTTGTTTATTTTTTCTTGTTCTTTGTGTACTGGATTTTATAGGCGTCGTTTACCAAGGTGTTTAATTCGAATTTAACACGTTTTGGTAATAGAAGCGATATTATATATGTTTTTAATAGAGTGACCACGACTAAATGAATCAGACTCAAGGAAAAGAACAAAAAAACAAAACAAAAAATACAATGAACCTAAAACAAAACAAAAATACAATTAACCTAAGAATAAAAAACAGGATAAGATGAAAAATAAAAGTCGAGTGAGTCAAGAAATATTACAACAAAAATCGAATCGAATTGAATGAAGTATTAAAACTATCATAACAGAACAGTCATCAGATGTAAATATGTGCTGAATATTGTTGCAGCTTTTTGTGTATATATACTAGTGAGTTAGTCCAAATGCCTTGACTCACTTTATAGTCCACCAATAGAAGGTTAACCAATCAGAAGACGTAGAACATTCAATCCGTCGTGTATAAAGGCGGCCATTTTTGTCTACTCTACCCGAATGTCCAGTCCAGCTTGTCAGGCGAAGAGATAACAGAAGGACGAACTATGCTCTGCTACTTTTACCAAAATATCCACTGCTAACCTGAACAACGCTTTCCTACTGTCTTCGAAATATTCACTGCTAACCTCTGGATTCTATACTCGAAGACGACCGTCATCATGAACAACAAATATTGCCAATAGGAATCTACTGTAAATACGTTAATCCCGAGTAGATCGGAGAATCGACTGGGTAATATGATAGAAGACGACATATTTTTTTCCTCTGCAGCCTATTGCTACATTATCGACAAATGTTCAGGGAGGCTCCATTCTTTAGTTTCACCAGTTCAGGCCTTTACAGCGAGAGCAGATTTTGTATTCTAAAATCTTTGAAGAGTAACAAAAAAATTAGAAGCAGAGTAACAAAGAACATAGTACTGAATTGTTATGTGATACC
>CAHIKZ030003303.1:2920000-2935000 GCA_903632075.3 Acanthosepion pharaonis | reverse complement strand
CTATTTCATCGCCATAGCCTCGACTTCTTTGGGCATTGAACTCACTAAGGCGTTGTTACGCAAGACATACTACAGCGTGTTTGGCAGGGACTGGACTACCGACTTGACGTGTGCTGTGTCACAGGCGGTACGTATATTGAACATTTGTAAAGCTTTGTGAAATCGGTCATAAAATCTACATCCCTTTGAGTACCAGGTTCGAGTTTTTATAAATAAATCTTTTATTGTTCAACATGAAGCCTATTTAATTTCGTTTGACTGGTGCATATAGTTAATTAAATATTCACATGTTAAATTTTGGGATGAAGAGCATCATTTCAAGAAGAAAATACCAAAGACCGATTTTAGCAGAATTAAATTGGGTGGGTCTGGTATTGTTGTGCAAGTTTTTCGCACATCGAACTACATCGACCCCTTGATTGGAACTCCTCACTGACCCTTGGGGAGTGGAGTCGGTGCTCGGACCCCGTTTGACGATCCATGCACTAGTAGATTAAATGACATTTTTTAATATCAGACAAAGATTATTTTTGATTTTTTTGTTTCATTGATAATATACAAGGATATAAATAAAATACAATGTGTGTTCACACAGAGTTAAAATACAATTTGTGACATTAATTTGTGCCGATTTTAGTCAAATTTTTTCACCATGTCCGTCATCTAACTGGCTAATAAATAAGGTTGCTGAAGCTATACTAACGTCGATAATAGAATCATTTAAGCTAAATCAAATTTGAGTATAGTTGCTTATAAACGGGCTCCTTATACAGAATTAGGCAGAAATATCTCCCGCATAATGTTAAGACATTACCAGATTGAAGACACCATTGCCATTTGCCTACGGTCACTAGCCTCACATAGATAAAAATTTATAATGTGGAAGTATATTTTAAAGAAAATTCTTGCTTTAATTGTAGAGGGTGCAGTAGAAAGACCTTCCACATAATGGTAAGACGTTACTGGCAATGGTGCCTTCATTTATCTAATGTTTTACCATTATTATATTTTGGAAGCATTTCTGCCACACTCTGTAAAATTTCTTAACTGTATAACACAGACATTCTTTTAAAAAAGTAAATAACATTATTGATCTGACTGATTAGAAGATGAACATGAAAAAAAGAGAGAAGTTGGCAAAGAAAAAAAGGAATAATAGCAAAACGTTCGTGAATCATTAGGAAAACCTATTTGGAAACAAAAAACATCCGGCATTGAATGTTCTGGAGAGTGATTACTTTCGAAATTTGATTTCAATATATTCAAGCAGTGGAATCTGAGGATTAATCTTGATTCTGAAGAGGCTAGGCTAGGTTGAGTTGGGTTGACTTGATTTTGCTATATATCAGCCACTGTCAGGTTATTTAATGTCGAAATCAGTCATATATATATATATGTATATATATATATGTATATATATATATATATATATATATATATTATTTGTATTTACATAATTCGAGAATAGTTAAACATTGGTCTATTATATTTGGTTGGTTGGTTTTATTTTGTTTTGCGGCATATCGACACTTCTATGGGTTATTTAATGCCAAATATTTTGTATGCCATCTTCAGCTACATATATTTGGTACATAATTTTATACTTTCAGGGTAAAAGTATGTTTTTTTTTTACATATACAATTTTTAGATGACAAATTGTATCGTTGGTAATTTAAAAACAATATTCTTATACTTTTTAATGTATAGTTGGCCATTTTCTTATAAAAAATGTATTGTTTGATATTTTCTTATAAAAACGTAATGCTTTTTAATAATTTTGTTGTGAGGGATTAACTATTTGCCCGTAGGTGTAACCATGACAAGTGTTACAAGCCCTATGAGTTTGGACTTGGGAACAGTAGTAATTAAGAGTTGATTTTACCCTCCACAAAACCTCCAATCTCCCGATCAGAGGCCATGTTGCGGAATGTAGTGTTATCCTATTAACCAGGACTAGCTTATATTTGAGTGTGTTCATTTACTTGATTTAGAAATAGACACATATATGAGTTAAAGAATAGGACATCAACTTAAACAATATAGTGTGTGTAATATATATAAGATATGGTTGCTCGAGAGAAATCATGGAAAATTTGTACTTTTTAAAAAAGTAATTTGACATTATTAACCAGACGCTTCCGCTGTAGCTAAATGGTATAGCACATCAGGCAATATGACGGTTCCGTGTAGGAAACAGGTTCGATTCTTGTTGGAGGACACATTTTCTATGAAATTTCTCGGACATTCAGGCCGGTAAATGTTAATAGCTTTTATTATAAACACAGAATTTACTCAAATATTTGTATCAATTAAATAACCTATAAACAGTACATACATTATATATATATATATATATATATATATATATATATATATATATATATATATATATAAATATAAAACCAGTTTGTGACTGGGAGGGATAATCCTGAGGAGGATATAAATCCATTGAGAGCTACAGAGCATTATAATGATAAAAAAATACAGAGACTAACTTAAACGTTAAATCTTATTTTATATATATCGTGCGCCAACGTCTTAGTGGTAGAATCCACGACTGACGCCAATTGAGTCGGGTTTCGATCTTAGCTAGAGGCAACCTGATGTCTAGCCACACTAACGTGCTGTGATACCCCTAAATAGTTTGTCTGCGGATGACTATATATATGTGTGTGTGTGTGTGTGTGATGTACAGATATACTGTTTCGCTGTATCAGCTCATCAATGTAGCTAGATGTCCGATCGTTTCAGGCCGAGGCCGAAACCCTAGGCCATCGACGCTCACCAGAGAGTAAGGCGAATTTTTACGTATTTATTTTTTGCATAAACACACCAGTCACTCAGAGAACTCAAGTGAGAGTTTTGCATCATCAGCAGTAACAGTTCCTTACACCCCACAGTGATCGATTGATTAAAATGTTTTATCGAGAGCTAATATCGTCATCCACAACTGTATCATAGCTCATCATTGTGCCTAGGCATCCGATCGCTTCAGTCCGCGACCGAAACCCGACCAATTTGGTATCAGTTGGAGTTTCTGTCCGCTAGGTTATCGACGTTCGGAAAGGCGAATTTATGTTTTGCATAAACACACCAGTCACTCAGAGAACTCAATCGCTACGAGAGTTTTGCCTTATCATCAATAGTAACAGTAACTGTTTGCGCGTGCGCGCACACACACGCGAGAGTGGAATATCATGAAATTTGATACCTAAATATCGTATGTGTTTAAGTAGATAAAACAAATCTATAGTTATTGATGAAAATTGATCGAGTTGTTTTTTTATGCTTTATCAACCCTTTTCAGATTATTTGAAATCCGAAAATATTTTTAGATTGTAAGAATTTTGGGGAGATACTGATTTTTTACTGATAAGTTCTATTTAACCCCGTAGCTAGGGGAGGCGGATACATGCCCTTCCCAAGTGTATTAGTGGGTAAGGGAATATATAATGAACCTAACTGGAATTGGAACTCGACTTCCCAATTTCAAACACCGAACCGTTATCCATTACACCAAACGCATATCCAAGCTTATAGCCTAGTGAGTATCTAGAACCTTGTGAATACCTAGAGCGGTCACCCATCTAGGTACTGACCATACACAACGTTGCTTAACTTTGGTGATCTTACAAGAATCACTGTTTCAACTTGATTATGTCCGTAAGCATTAATAGGGTTATTTTAAACAAATATTTACTTTCAACTTTTCAATACATTTAAGTTTGTAGTGAATATTAATTGTACAGATGGAACTTTATACAGTGAAATTTTTGAAAATATTCCTGATGTATGTCAAGCTACAGACTTATTGCTAATTTTATATATTTCTATCCGCAAGAAGACAAATTATGGTCATCAGCAAGAAAAAAACAACCCAAGATGCGAGTAACGAATTGTATATATAGATATAAAACAAGCGCAAAGGTTCAAATACCTGAGAAGCGTTTTCACAGGTGATGGAAAATGCGCCACCGAGATTCGAATACGTCATGCACTAACGAAAGAAGCATTCCAAGAGCTAAGCAAGGCGCTGAGAAATGGTAAAATTTCGTCTGAAACAAAGAAAACTTGGGTTGCTATGTGATGTTCTTCTAATTATATGAAAGTGTATGTTTGACAATTTCCCTAAGGCAGCGGAAATGTTAATTATAGAGAAGGATTATGAAAATTCCATACACGTAGCAAGTAAGCGGCTAGGATAACTTAAAGAAAATGTCAACAGAAAAAAAACACTTCTACTCAGACAACTGGAATCTCTTGCACACATCAGGGCTTGGAAAACTTAACCCATGAGGCAAATTGATACCAAGACAGAAAAGGAAAAGCAACGAACTACTTACCTGACGATCCTGTGTGAATAGATTTCGAAACGGGGATCGGAGCCTTAGTAAAAAAGAGAAAAACTGCTATGTTCTTGTTGTAACCTTAAAGAAGGTTACAAACAGATAAAGGTGGTACTCGCGTGAATGAACAGCAACACGCGCGTAGATAAAAGAAAGAGAGGCTTATAGTAAAAAAAAAAAAACCCTACTGAAAGACAGGGATTCGTGTGGTCAGATGTGGCACAAGGCCGAATTTAACGTGCGGTATCCGAGCCTGTAGGTCCGGCCAAAAATTTCTCTGAGACGAAACTATCCTTCGACATAGTTTCGTCTGGTGATCCTCCCTGTCCGAAAGCAGAGAGTTTGACCAGCATAGATGGACATGAATCTCTAACTAATACTCTAATGGAGTTTATTTACCTGCGAGGTAGGATGTGGCACAAGGCCATTATTTAATGCGGGGTGAAACCGAGCCCGTAGGCTCGGGCAAAAAATTCCCAGTAGAATCCGTAAAAAACGGGATCGGGTAGCTGTCTACCATCCCAGACGAGAGACTGCCCTTCGGCATAGCCTCGTCTGGGTTCCTCTCTGCCTTTGGGCAGAGAGTTCGACTAGCTTAGCAGGCAGGATGTGGCACAAGGCCGTTTTTTCATGCGGAGTTAAACCGAGCCGTCGGTTCGGGCAAAAAATCCCCGTAGACCACGTTAAAAACGGGGTTTGGTAGCTGTTTACCACCCCAGACGAGACTCTGCTTTTCAGCATAGCCTCGCTGGGTTCCTCTCTGCCTTCCGGCAGAGAGTCCGACTAGGTCAGCTGGAGACGAATCTCCAACTAATTCCCGAAGGAAGCCTCCAGGTATATCCTGTGCTCACTATATATAGCTACTGATATAGTCAGTCTACATAGGCGATAGGGAGTGTGGGATATTCCATTACAACAATTTTGAAGGGGCATAAATCATATACTCCAGTATGGTGCGAGATTTTATGATTACATTTTTTTGTATACACACACACATCAAAAAATAGGGGGTCGCAATTATAATTTTTAAAATCATTTCGCCCCAAGCAAGGAGGTTATGCAACTAGTACGCGGAGGGGGGGAGGTGACAAGGATTGAAAGTGAACGAGAAAACTGAATAGGGAGGATTGAGGAAAGGACAAAATATGAACGGGATTCAAGAAGACAGAAGATGGCGATTGATTGCATTTAAAATTTTGAATATTGTAGTTATCAGGGAAGCAAGGGAAAGGAAGCAAATTCCACAGGCGATAAGTGCGAGAAAAACTGTTTCAGAAGTGGTGGTTGCATTTAGCTATTTCAAATGTAAAAAGGTGGGACCTATATGCCAACCTAGTAGTACGTTTAAATTCATGTAGTCGGGGAACTAGATTAAAAAGCTCGTCACTGCAATTGCCATTAAAAAATTTGTAGAAAAAGACAGAGGGAAGTCGCGTCATGTGTGTGAGAAAGTGTCTTAAGTTGAGATGCCTGTTTAGGATCGATTAGATTACAGATTCTTCTTTGGATTTTGTCAAGAAAGTCGAGATATACAGCAGAAACACCTCAGCAGATATAGCAAGAGCAGGTAATTTTATTTTGAAAAGGATAAAAAATCATGCATTTTTGGTAACCGTTTGCACTATACACAGGTAATTTCTTTCAGGAGGGGTTAAAATTAATGCCAAAAAAAAAAAAAAAAAAAAATTCACGTGACGCACTATACATAAAATTGCCTTATACACGTGTATATACGGTATGAATACATTTACCTCCGCGTTTCCTCTTTATATACGTTCAGGGAACACTTTCCCAAGCATGACGTTTCATGATTTCCTTTCTCTGGTTAATTATGCGTGAATGAATTGAGATTTTAATGATTAAGTTGATAGCACAGGAAAATAATTCAGAGTTCTTTTAATATTTTTTGCATATTTTTAAAGTTGCACTTGGTTGGTTACTGCCATAGGGACGAAATCGAGGCAAATTATGTGCGAAGTGGTAGAGAGATTTCGGATATGTTTATTAAACCTAATTTAGTTTTTAAATAAGTAGAATAAAGCAGTATCGTGGCAATTTTTCAGGTTAACCATTACACAACGTTGAGTAGCTCTGTGCTTTTCTAAGCGTAGCTTAGATGTGGCACAAGGCCGAAAGTATGGGGGGGGTCACCCAGTGAGGATCCAATTATTTAGTCTAGAGACACCAACTAGATAACAATTACACTAGGAAGGAATACCCTTCTTTGGATGATATTTGGTTTTCTAAGCGTAGCTTAGATGAGGCACGAGGCTGAAAGTGTGGGGCACCCAGTGAGATCGAACTTACTACTCAATTGAAATGTTTCTAGCGCGACAAGCTTGTTAACCATTGCTTGCTTTTCTAAACGTAGCTTAGATGTGTCACAAGGCCGACAGTATGGCGAACTCAGTGAGGATCATACTCACTACTCAATCGTAATTGTTCTAGAGAGACAAGCTTGCTCAACATTACACAACATCGAGGTGTCCTAAAATGATTTTCTAAGCGCAGCTAAGATGTGACACTCGGCCGAAAGTATGGAGCACCCAGTGAGGATCGAACTCACTAATCAGTCGCAATTTTTATAGTGAGACAAGATTACTAATCATGGCAGCACGTAAATGTGCCCACATTTAATTGTTTTGTATCAACATCGATTTTCCCTTCGACAAAAGTTTTCATAAAATTTTGGAACGAAACAAAAATGAATTTATGTGTGTGTGTGTGTGTGTGTGTGTGTGTGTGTATTCTGTTTATACGTATAATAAGCTATAGAGGAAGCGCTTACCGTTTTCCTCCGGTAAAAGTACGTCAGGCTATACGACGGTTCCGTGTAGGGTACAGGTTATTCCTCTCGGAGGACGAATATTTTCCATGAAATTTCTCGGACATTCTTGCCGAGAAATGTTATTAATTCAACTTATTATAAAGATAGTATTTACTTAAATATTTGTATCTATTAAAATAACATGTGTACAGAAAATATATTAAAATAATTGTAGGACATAGTCCATTTCAATATATATATTGTCATTTTCTAGGTCGTTTGCTAGTAATGTTGATTTACTGTATCGCGCTAGATAATTTTTCTCATGTATATGTAAGATTGATTCGTCCATTTGTTCCTGCTTTGAATATATATATATATATATATATATATATATATATATATATATATATATTTAGAGATCCTTAATAAAAAGAAGTCTGCAATATCATTTGTCGAGAGAAAGAAAGAAGAGAAAGAAAGAAGAGAGAAAGAAAGAAGAGAGAGAAAGAGAGAGAGAAAGAAAACAGAGAGAGCGAGAAAAGAGAGAAAGAAAAGAGAGAAAGAAAAGAGAGAGCGAGAAAAGAGAGAGAGAGAGGAAGAAAAGAAAGAGAGGGAGAGAGGGAGAGAGAAAGAAAAGAAAGAGAGAGAAAGAAAAGAATGAAGAGAGAGTTCAAGAAAGAAGAGATGAGAGGGTGAAATAGGGTGAAAGATGAGAGGGTGAAAGAGAGTGGGTACTTGCTCCTATGCTAGACATCTTAATTCCTACGTGACTTTAGGATGTGCCTCTCTTGTTCGGCTTCCCATTCACTCGAACTCGTTAAGTAGGCTTCTCATTGTTTTCCCCGGATCCTCACGCCTTTGAGGAATTTATGCTATTCTTGGGTTCAATTCGACATAACACTTTATTTTAGTAGGTTAAAGTTGATCCAAAGACAAGTATGAGGATCCTAGTGACGACTGGACTCAACCAAACTAGTTTGCAAACTATTACCCCATGAAGTCTTAAACTTAAAATATTTGTTGCTTGGTTGGTAATTTATTGGTAGCTTTAACTTACCAGTTTTTAAGCAAATAAGAGTGAAGATTATTTGTTTTAAAAGAAGTAAGTTCTACCCAGACAGCTCCTCCCACCCAAGAACGGCTGCATTATGGACAGGCTCCCGCGTAGATGCTTCCCTGAAAGCTAGAATTTTAGCCACTTCATTCACGGGTCAATCATTACCTATCCTCCATATCCACAATTCCTACCCACACACATCAATCAATAAAGATCTACCTTGAGTGGCTCTTGTGTTTTCTATGGGTGAACACTAGTGAAATAAAAAAATTAAAAGATCACGTACATACATTCATGTACTAAACGTACGAACACGTGCAATAAAACATAAAAGAGCAAGGCAGATTTAAGTAATTAAAAATGTCATCAGTGCTCCTAAAAATTAACATAAGGAAAATAATTCAGACTTAATATGGCCACCTTTAACAGCATTCAGCGCTGATGTTCTCAATTACAAGTGCCGGCATGATTAAATTTCCTTCAGTAACTTGCCCTCCTCCCCTCGCACTTCGGCTCGTCTTTAATTTGGTATGACATGCTTATTTTTTCTAAAAACAATTCCAGGCATTATTAACTGAACCGGCACGTTTGTTTAACTCTTATAAAAAAGCACAACCTGATTTTATTTTATTATTATTCACTCCAGGCAAGGAGATAAATCAACTAAGTTACATTTAATGAGAGTGAAGTAAGTTGAAAAAAAAAACCTTACTCATTAGAAAGAACAATAAAAAAAGACTTATTAAGAGCTACAAATTTTAGAAAATTATAGAGAGTTATGATCGCCCAGTCATGAAGGGACATAGAAGAAATCACTTCCGATATGCCATTGAAAATAATTCGAGAACCGAACATACAACTAAATTGTTTCATACTGCAGGCAGGGTTGCTGATATTTTATAGTACCTAATTATAAGAAGTTATAATTTATATTAGGTGTTTGCAAAAGTTTGAAACATTTTTTTATTGTAGTATTATAATTTAATTGTTTCTAAAATGTATAGATTTTATTTCGGAATCATTGTGTTGTTTCGATGTTAAAATTTTAAGGGAAAACTTCAGAGGATTTTTCTCTGTGTTACGGGGGCGCCTTATATCGAAAGAAATCAGGTGCTTACAAGAATCAAAATTAAAACTCAAAGGCCATTCACTTTTTATAAACATATTTTTCATTTTAGCTCAAAACAAGTAAAACTTTTCCTATTCTTTTTATTTTTAAAGATACAATGAGTTATTGGGAATATAAAAGAATGAGTACACCGAGGAGATAGAACAATAAGAGAACAAGAATCATGAAGACAAAAAATAACAAAAAATATTCACTTTGTCATACATTTTCCCAAACATTGTTCTTGATATATATATATATATATATATATATATATATATATATATATATATATATATATATATATATTGAACTATCTGGAGCACAGGGAAGAAAAGAAGGCCTAGAGAATCTAGCACTCTCAGGGCATACCGAAAGCAAGAGATTCAAGCAAGAAATAACGAATAACCAACTAAACAATTTTGAGTGAATGGGTCAAAAAGAGATGGTAAAGGTTCAAATTCTAATATGAGTTGCCAAAGTATTTACGACGCAAAACGGCACATAAAAAAAAGAACTGATTTGATTTAAAATTGTTGTATGAAACGTGTAGCAAAGATTCCTGAGTTCACCTTTGGCCATATTAAGCTGTCCATACCCCATCCGGGTTCTCGGGATGTGCGAGTGGTGTAATATATAGCAGCTCGGAATGAGAAATCGAAGAGCAGAGTTGGAATTCCACTCGAGTTTGTTGCATTAACTAATGAGCCAATACCCTGGGGAAAGGTATGAATCTATCTCTTATCCCCAAAGCTATGGATTAAGTAGTAAGGATTGTATCTGAAAACATTATTATTCACATTAGTGAAAAAAAAATTGTTCACGCAATATTCACTAGAAAAAAATCTTCGTTCAATCGTTCATTCCCACGTATTCAGGATAAAAAGGGTAAAGAATTCATAGGGTCCACCACCAGCAAAACAATAAAGCCACTAACTTGACTGGAAAACAAGCTAGAAGAGAATCCCAGAAGCGAGAAAAGAAACTGAGCAGAGAACGGAGTTACGGAGGGTGAAAAAAATAAGAAAAAGAAAAACATTATTACGGAGCAAGAACAATAAAAGAACAAAAATTAAAACAATAGAAAACGACTGATATCGTATTCAATTTTTTTTTTTTAGATCAGAGTTGGCTGAAAAGCATGAAACCGGATGAGAGTCCTACAAGCTAGAAGTAAGAGATAAAAAAAACCGTTTGCAAAAAACTTACGGCTACATCTAACCAGTTCAACTGTAAATCGACGAGACCTTGTTGTCAGTCTAATACTGCGTTTAAGTTCATAAACACTACGTAACAAAGAGAAAAGTTAATCAGTGCAATAATCATGAAAGTATGTATAGAAAAGACACAGGGAAGCTACGTTACGACGTCGGGACTGTGAAGACGTGACGCCAGGTTAGGACAAATAACATTGCAGATTCATCTTTGGATACTATCAAGAAACTATTCCCAGCGTAGCTTATTTTTGTTCAGTGAGAACATAAAATAAGAATCGGAAGTTTGAAAACCATTCCATCCCAATGAGGCACCCACAGAGAATGTGCGACTGAAACCCAGAGGCACATAGAAATAATTCAAATTGAATTATCGATCTGTAATCGGTTGAATTCATCTCCTCGAAGTTAGTTGGTTTTAATCTCTTAAGGGGACCTATCGGTTATCTGACGGATTATTGCTCGAATATTCAGTAATACTCTAGGCAATCTTTGTGGATAAGCTCATTTAGAGAATTTTTCAACTTTACAATGTGCCCCTGAAACATTGTCATTTTTCATTGTTTATGACGAAGTAATTAACGTTGAAAAAAAAGAGAGAAAAAATGGAAAAAAAAAACGAAGCTAAGCGAAGTATTAAGAAACTGGAAAATTTTGTTAGGATCAAAGAAAAGAGCACTGAATTTTTATGCAACGTAAATCCTACCTCAGGGAAGTGAATACTGGACAATCTCCTCACATGAAGAAGCCACTTGAAACCAACAGAAATCTGGTTCTATAGAATGATGCTGAGAAGACCATGGACTGAACAAGTGACGAGGAAGATGGCATCGAAAAAGTCTACTAGTAATTTGTAACCCGTTACTGCCTACCACATGATCGGATTATCAGTGACTAAACCAGTTCCTCTACCTGGTATTTCTGGTGAGAAGTTTGGTGAGGCAACCAAACGGACTAAAAACAAAAGCTGGGAAATGGCGAATGAGCCTTTTTATGGGGTCAACAACCACGTGACAAAATAACTCCATAGCTACGTAGGCAGCCAGTGTCATGATATCACGACACGGGTGGGCGAAAGGCTTCCTAGACTAAAGTCATTTTTTTCTAAAACTTCCTCGTTACTCCTATACTCCATCAATGGTATTGATATTGGAATAAATTCATTTTGTTTTGTTTGAAAGACGCTGAATACGGAGTTGAAAGATTGGTGTTCCGCTAGAATCCTTTTGCACGTATTTTTTGTCGGTATTTTCACAATACGAAGCAATTTGCTAAACGACTTTTCACAGATGAAACAAAGGCAAGAAGTAAATTTCCTTTCATTAAAAAAAGCTATTAACACATTAACGTGTGCTAATAATTATATGTATTTATATTTAATTATTAAATAAAATATTTAATTATTCTATCATAAAATATGCCGATTTGTTTTGTGAATATATATATATATATATATATATATATATATATATCTAAATTAATAGGAATGCTAGTACCATTACGTGTGTGTGAGTGAGAGAGAGATGCATGTGTTTGTAAGTCTATGTGTGTGTGTATATGTGTGTATTTATGCAGATATACAGGCAGGGCTCAATCGTTTCAACTAATGCTTCCCAATATTCTAGCAGTTGTTAAGTGTTGTAAAAATGTCTGTAATGTTAATTCTAACATTATTGAACAACATTATAATAATAATGTAATAATAAATATGTACTACAGAGAGAAATAAGGTATAGTTAGGGAGTGCGCATGTCTGGTCGAGTGTATCCGGTTTTCTAGCTACTCACAGTCACAGACGCCTGCTCAGGTGTATTTGTTCAGCAGCTACAGAGTGCATTAGCTACCGTTTCTGGGACAGAGCGCATAATCTAGAATGATCAACTATTTGTTAAAAGGCCATTGTGCTGGAATGCTCAGTCACGATGACTGGCGGCTTCTGAATAAATCCAATTTCACTCAGTTGGGTCAACCCTTGGTTTTTCGACGGTGTTGTACGTTGATATCGTTTCCTTAGGCTAGTGTTATCAAAAAAGTAGTCTCTCGGACTAAATTGGTCTCATGGTCAGAATGCAATCACTTGACCTCGCGCCTAATATTTTGGCAGTAAGGGTTCATTTAAAGCTTTTTAAAAAATTAAACCGATATGTTGTGTTGGTTTAATGATTTTTTATTTTATTTTTCGAAATCAAAATGGAGGATAAACGGTTCAAAATTCATATCCTCCTGTTTATTTCTGATTCTTTTTCTCAGTTAATCGCTGACTCTTCCTGGATTTTCAGTAGCACCTTCATATTTAGAAATCGATAGAAATCTGTCATACCATTCATAAAAGTTGATTTAAATTTAGCCGACAATGTATTTTTGTTGGCTATATAAGGATAGCGGCGGTTTCATTTTTTTTTAAAATTCCTTAAAACGATTTCTATTTGCTCGTTGACAGCATAGTTTGAGAAAAAACATAATTCATTTCGTTAAAATAATACGTCTGAAGAAATTAATTTCTGTAATTTAAAGCAAGAAAAATGAGAAGAAAAAAGTAGAAAAAAGAGAAGCAAAAAAGAAAAAAGAGAAGAAACAAAGAGAGGAAACAAGAGAAAAGAAAAAGAGAAGAAAAAACGAGAAAAAGCGAGAAAAGAGAAAAAGCGAGAAAAAAGAGAAGAAAAAGCGAGAAAAAAGAAAAAGCGAGAAAAAAGAGAAGAAAAAGCGAGAAAAAAAAAGCAAGAAAAAACAACAAGCAAAAAAAAAGGATAAAGCAAAAAAAGATAAATGAAAAAAGATAAAGCAAAAAAAAAAAAAGATAAAGCAAAAAAAGATAAAGTAAAAAAAGATAAAGCAAAAAAAAGACGAACCAAAAAAAGATAAAGCAAAAAAGTAAAAGATGAAGCAAAAAAAGATAAAGCAAAAAAAAGATAAAGTTAAAAAAGGTAAAGCAAAAAAGACGAATAAAAAAAGAATAACGCAAAAAAAGATAAAGCAAAAAAAAGAACCAAAAAAAGGATAAAACAAAAAAAGATAAAACAAAAACAAAAAGATAAAGCAAAAAGTGTTAAAGCAAAAAAAGATAAAGCAAAGATGAAGCAAAAAAAAGATAAAGCCAAAAAAAGATAACGAAAAAAAGACGAACCAAAAAAAGATAAAACATAAACAAAAAATAAAGCAAAAAGTGTCAAAGCAAAAAAAAAGATAAAGCAAAAAAAATAAAGCAAAAACAAGACGAACCAAAAAAAGATAAAGCAAAAAGTGTTAAAGCAAAAAAAAAAAAGATAAAGGAAAAAAAAAGATAAAGCAAAAAAATAAAGCAAAAAAAAAAGACGAACCAAAAAAAGATAAAACAAAACGATAAAGCAAAAAGTGTTAAAGCAAAAAAAAAAAAAAAATAAAGGAAAAAATAAAGCAAAGATGTAGCAAAAAGTGTTAAAGCAAAAAAATAAAAGCAAAAAAATAAAGCAAAGATGAAGCAAAAAAAAGATAAAACAAAAAAAAAAGATAAAGCAAAAAAGACGAACCAAAAAAAGAGAAAACAAAAACAAAAAAATAAAGCAAAAAGTGTTAAAGCAAAAAAAAAGATAAACCAAAAAAATAAAGCAAAGATAAAGCAAAAAAAAGATAAAGCAAAAAAAAAGACAAAACAAAAAAGACAAAACAAAAACAAAAGAAAAACAAAAAAAAAAAAACAAAAAATAAAGCAAAAATGAAGCAAAAAAAGATAAAGCAAAAAAAAATAAAAAAAAAGAAAAAAAAGATAAAGCAAAAAAAAAAAAAAAAAAAAAAAAAAGCAAAAAAAAGAAGATAAAGAAAAAAAAAGATGAAAAAAAAAAGATAAAGCAAAAGAAAAATAAAGCAAAAACAAGATAAAGCAAAAAAATGAAGCAAAAACAAGATAAAGCAAAAAAAAAAAGAAAAGCAAAAAAGATAAAGCAAAAAAAGAAAAATAAAGCAAAAAGCAAAAACAAGATAAAGCAAAAAAAGATGAGGCAAAAACAAGATAAAGCAAAAAAAAAAAAAAAAAGCAAAAAAAGATAAAGCAAAAAAGAGAAAGCAAAAAAAATAAAGCAATGATGAAGCAAAAAAAGATAAAGCAAAAAACGATGAAGCAAAAAAAAACAGATGAAGCAAAAAAAGATGAAGCAAAAAAAAGATAAAGCAAAAAAGAAAGATGAAGCAAAAAAAAGATAAAGCAAAAAAAAAAGAGAACGCAAAAAAGAGAAAGCAAAAAAAAAAAAGAAAAAAACTAGAAGAAGCTAAAAACATGAAGGAAACAAGGTAAAGAAGCAAACAAGAAAACGAAATCAAAGTGAAAAAATAAAACAAGAAGAAAATAACTCAGTTATTTAAACGATTCAAAGCATGGAAAGTACTTAGGCAGGAACAGATGTAAGCAGAATTTTGAGTTTGTTGCTGTAACAACTTAAATGGAAATTAGAAAGTTGCAATAAAGAAAGATGGCAACAGGCCTTGTTTTTTTTGTATCTAAGTAAGCATGTTCAGAAGCACAGAAATAAAT
>CAHIKZ030003303.1:2852500-2917500 GCA_903632075.3 Acanthosepion pharaonis | reverse complement strand
AGAGAGAGAGAAAGACAGAGAAACCAAGAGAGATAGAGAGAGAGCGAGAAAGAAAGAAAGACAGAGAAACCGAGAGAGTTAGAGAGAGAAAGAGAGAGAGAAAGAAAGAAAGAAAGAAAGAAAGAAAGAAAGAAAGAAATACAGAGAGAGTGAGAGAGAGAGAGAAAGACAGAAACCGAGAGAGAGAGTGAGAGAGACAGAGAAACTGAGGGAGAGTGAGAGCGACAGAGAAAAACAGAGAAATGGAAGGAGAGAGAAAGATAGAATGAGAGAGAAAGATAGAGAAATAGAACGAGAGAGAAAGATAGAGAAATAACACACTGACTGGTGAACAGACAGAATAACTCGACTGAACAAGACGAAATAGATGACACTTTTTGTCGTTAAATTTTTCATTTTTTTTAATTACAAACGCAAAGTTTGCATTTATTTTCTATTTGCTTGAAGTCAAATGATATCATTCAGTGTTATTAAATTGGTGGTGGTGGTGGTGGGGGGTAGGAGCGTCACTCTTTCATTTAGAGTTCCTTTGTTCTTTTTGCCTCTATTGTTTTTGCCGTTTGTTTTTTTATGCATCGAAAATATATTTATTCATTTTCCATAATATGATGTCGTTTGATCTACCCAAACCCCGTCCATTCTGAGCTGGAATCAGTCACTCACCGACGAACTATTCTAAAGAAGCGGGAAGAAACGGCGTCAAACAAGGCAGCGAAAAATGAAAAACAAATAAAAACACAAGCAGCCAAATGCTCATTCTCCTGAGTCCAATAAATGGGTGGGGGTAAAAATTTTTTGTGAATGCTTAGTTTGGTTTGAGAGGGGTAAAAATAACAGATGTTATTAACGATACCAGCACAAGATGAAAAAATAATAATAAAAAAATAAAAGGAAAAATAGAAGTTGGCTTTCGACTTATCCACGGAGGATTCGAACCTCTGTGCCATTTGGTAGGAGAAACCATTGTTAGATTCGATGTGCTTTTAAACAATCTTAGCCACGGAGTAAAGTTAAATCGTGCTTTCTGAACACAAATATTTCTTACTCTCAAAATATCCACATCTGCTCAGTTTCGTATCTTAACATAAAAAAAAGCAATTTCTGAAGAAGTGATGGATTTTTATTTATTAATCTGAATATCTAAGAAATATAATTTGTTCGGTTAATAAACAAAAATCCATGGGGGGTGCAACTTTTATACCCCACCCTAACCCCCAAAAACAAAATTTTCCATCTCTTTGTTATTTGGTTTCTTTCTTCTCAAATTAATAAACTCTACGCAATCATGACAACAACGCTTATTTTTTTAAAAATGTTTTTATCTTCAGCCAATTAAATAAACAAATAAAAACTTTTTGAAGGACGAAGTAATTGCGTGTTTCGACAAGTGTTCAAATCCGGGAAAAGGATTTTTATATTCAAATCCTGACGACTTGGAAGATAAGCGCAATACAATTTTCCTAACTCTCATGTGAACTGATAATAGACTAAGTTGATTTGTGAAAATATCTAAAAAGTAATTGTCTGACTTGTAATATACTGTCCATAGATATGAACAGACTGAGACTCTCTGTGTGTGTGTGTGTGTGTGTGTGTGTGTGTGTGTGTGAGTGATTGAAAAAAATGTGGTTTTCCTGATGCAAAAAAAAAAAAGGATGCTGGTTTGATTCCTATCGGTGGCAGAATTTTCTTTAGTGGGACTTCACAAATTAGGAAAGCTATTATTAATTTAACAGTTTAAGAAAATAGAAAAGTCGGGATGACAACTAAAACACGCGTATCAACTAAAAATAATGTTTATAATTATAAGAAAATATGTCAGATAAAGACAAAAAATCATTTATATATATATATATATATATATATATATATATATATATATATATATATATATATATATAATTTCAACCAAAGCAAGGCGATAATACCACTAAGATGTAAGAGGTTACTGGGAGCGAAAGAAAATGAGAAAAAAACATTTGTTTTAGGAAAAGGAATCGGAAATTTAATCCTAAAAGGGAGAAATGAAAAAAAAAAAACCTCTACTCCTGTTCAAAATACAAAAGGAGTGTAAACCGGGCAATAGATGCACCTATCTACTCCAACTGAGGAAAAAATATTCATATTTTAATAGCAGTGAGTATTGTTGGTAATATAACAGCACTCCGTGTAAAATATGCATTTATGCATGCATACATACATACATACATGAGGTGGTATCAACAAGTTTCCAGACTAGTTCTGTAGCGCGACAAAAGATAGCAATACTATTGCACAAGCAGCGACCTCCATACGCCAGTGTGCAGAGTGACATCGCTGTGTTCACTTCGCATGTTGTAACATTTTTGATCATTAATATGCTGTAGCCTGCGATTTTGTCACACAAGAGTATGCTCATCATTTTGTTCGACATCCGGGGTATTGTGCATCGAGAATTTGTCCCCTAGAGTCAATCAAAAGTTCTATGACAACGTTTTGAGGAGTTTAAAATAGGACGTTCACTGTGAAAATGCACCCTGTCACCGAGCTCTCCTATCGGAGAAAAAAAATCCTATATATATATGTAAAGAAAATGAGAAAAACATTAGTTTTCGGAGAAGGAACCGGAAATTTAATCCTAAACCTGCTATCGCTTCTGCACCCGCCTTATTCGCCAGATTTAGCACCTGCGTACTTCCATCCCTTCTCTCAAGCTGGATTTCCAACCCGAATTCCAAAAGGGCAGGAACGCTGGAACCGATGTATTACTGCGCAAGGTTATTATGAAGATATTAAAACTTAGTTAAATATATTAGTTTATTTTAAAACATACTTAGTCCGGCAACTATTTAATACATCCTCATATATATATATATATATATATATATATATATATATATAAAGGATATTACACCGGAAACATGTCAAAATCGCTTCACAATTGCAGTCGTGTTTCGACGTGTATCAATGCATTTAATCAGACGATTGTAAATTACTGGCGAGTGAACGATTTATTTAGATTTTAAAGCAAAATACAATCTCTTCTTACGAAAAAATAAGGTGGGTATAAGGTTTGTGGGCTTTACTCCGATCAGCCAATCAATTATGACCTACGTTAAATTTAAAATAAGCGTAGAAGCAAAAATTAAAAATTATTTTTATAAATAGGCCATGACCCGTAGATTGACAGTTAAGGGCAACAGAGAAATGAAACAGGAGCAGAACATCATTTCCTAAGAAAAAGTGTGTTGGAATCGTAATTTAACAAAATGCTAAACAAGTCATATGCTTTGTGGGTTGTCTACACAAAATTTTTTATAATTGATGAATAAATAGCTTCTTTAAGAAACCAGTAAATAATTTAAAAGTATAGAATTACTTGGTAAATTAATATGCAATTTTTGACTTAAGATTCTTTATATATAAAGAATCTTTAGTCAACAATTGCATATTAATGACCTACGTTAAATTTAAATTTAATAACAATAACCAATCAATGCAAAATGTCAAAAATACCGACCAAATACCAATACATTCGTACAAAATGTTACTAATACTACCAGGAGATTAATACAAAATTATATTAATTCCAAATTATTCTTGCAAATAGAAAGATAAGCCACATATGTTGTAACGCAGTTCAACTAAAATCAAAGAAGAAGCATTGTCAAATTCAAAGTCTAATTGAATTGTAAATTAAAAAGGTAAACTGTTATAACAATTTACTTTTAACTCGGATCTTTGATTTAATAAAGGATTCTTATCAAAGAACCTGATAATTTCCAATTTTTCATTTTTTAAACACAGAAAACAGGGTTCATATAAGGATCTACATATCCTTGCAATTTTTAAAATTTTCCATTTCACCTTAGAAGTTTTATTATCATCTTTCAAACTCCAAAAATATTTAGAAAGTGATGTATTATTTCTATAAGTCTTGAAAAAATTCTTAGTACTACCAATATAAAACTTTTCAACCGTCAACTTAAAGTTAAGATAAGTACTAATGTTAAACAAGTACATGTTCTTTATGTTACGTTAGATCTCGTTAATGATATATTTCAACTTTATATGAAAAATAATGGCAACCCAATTTATATTCGCTCCAATTCTAACCATCCTCCATCTGTAATCCAACATAAACCTTCGTCTGTAGAACGTAGGATCATCAACCACTCATCGGACAAAGATGTGTTTGATAAATATAGCAGTGTGTATAATGAAGTTTTAAAGAATAGGGGTTATAAGTACGTTGAAATCAAGTTTAGAAAATATGATAGTGGTCCAAAGAAAAGAAATAGGAAAATCATTTGGTACACAACCCCAATTAATCAATTAGTGAGTACTAAGTTAGGCCATAAGTTATTTCAATTGATTGATAAACACTTTCATAAAAGTAACCCTTTTCATAAAATATTCAATAGAAACACATTAAAACTAAGCTATAGTTGCACCAATAATCTTGAGAAGATCATAAAGTTACACAATAATAAATTTTTAAAGCAATTTAATAATCTGGATCATAATACAAGTTCTAAGGAAAATATTGTTAATGATATTGGCCAGTATAATTGTAGGAATTCTGACCAATGCCCATTGCTAAACAAATGTTTAACTAAATCTCTTGTTTATCGTTGTACTTTCTCTACAATAGAAAATACGACTTTTTTTTTAAAATCCTTATTAATGTGTTAGTATGGACATGGTTTTATCTTGATGAATTAAGATAAAGTAAATATTTTTTTCAGTAAAAACACCAATTTCGTTGTCAGCCCCTTCACAACTAATTAGGTATATTCTCTAGCGACGTGCCATGCTTCTCCTGTTCATGAGCGGTAGAGGACCTTAATCGGATGCGGAGAGGATTGTTTTTCTTTTTAAGTGTTGTAAGAGATGGTCAAGGTGACTTGGTAGTGAGATATAGGTACTTGAAAATACCCACAATAAGAGACTGTATGTTGAGTCACCGCATCTGAAAGTATTTCTAATTGGGCCCCACCAGTTTGGTTACGTGTAGTTTTTATGATGCACATTTCGCCATGATTCTTGTGTCTGGTCTACCCTTATCAGACTCGGTGACCTGATGGTCATATGTTGGGCTAATTCCTATATTTGTAACAGAGAGTCACCTTGCTGATATGATGCAATACCAGTAATATAAACGCAACAAGTTACGCACTTATTTCGATTAACCGCGTTACTCAAAACGATTACTTCGCTACTTATGTAACTGTAAAAATACTCTTAGTTGGCAATAATATAAGTGACAGATGTATGTAAAAAAGGCAAAGTTTTATGTGTAACTATTTTAAGTAAAATGAGGCGCTAAAATAAATAACCAAGTAACCGTTTTAAGTGCTCTGAATATCAACAAATATTATAATGATGATAAGTGGTAATAATATGATGATGAATGATTATAAGAATATGAGGATCATGTCATAATATGATGATAATTCATAATAATATGGTGATAATAAGTAACAATAATAATAATATGGTAAGTGACAATGATAATGATGTTAATCCACTGATCCACGATCAGTGTCAGAATAATGCAAAATTTATACCGAATCCCCCTCAATTAGAGTTAGCAAATAAGATGCACACACAATTTGCTTGGGGTGAGAGGCAAAAATCCTAAAAATCTAGGTCTTGCACAACTGTTGCAGAACGATAAGCAATAAGTTACAAGCAGAGATTAGTTGAATGAGTGAATTACAGCGGAGGCACGATGTCAGTCGAGGCAAAGCAATGATTAATAAACGTTTTTATTTACAATGCAGTACAAGTTACATGCACGGTGGATAGCGTATAATGGGTAGATCAGAGTACGAATTACAGTCGAAATTCAAGTATACATCCATCTGTTCTGTACCCAGTTATGGGTAAATAGCTGTGCAGGCTTAGTTGGCAAACAGTTTAGAAGGAAAAACTGATTTACAAACAACAAGGAGAAGGGTAGGCCCCGTCACACTATCTTCGCTAACATACAAATATATATATATATATATATATATATATATATATATATATATATATATATATATATATATGATGTGTGTAAACTTATGGGTGGGATAGATGCATATTTCCTGTTGGCAACAGAAATCGAGGTTGGAAAACAAATACAAAACAGGGCATTGAATGCCAATTTTAAAGGCCTTCCCACTGTATCAAATTGTATATATATATATATATATATATATATATATATATATGTGTGTGTGTGTGTGTGTGTGTATGTGTGTGTGTGTGTCTGTGTGTGTAGTGTATATATGTGGGTGTGTGTAGTAATAAATATATATATATTGAACATTGAAGTCAACACTCAGAGGCGACAGGCTGTTTCATGCTAGGCGCAATCGTCAGGCCGCCTGCAGGAAACAGCCTGTCGCCTCTGAGTGTTGACTTCAATGTTCACTTTTATATTTATATACGCTCTATCTCTGATATTGAGCACTTTATCCCATAGAACACCTGATATATATATATATATATATATATATATATATATATATATATATATATATATATATATCGTATGGATAGGAGTTTATAACCCTGGGTTTCAATCTCATATCCATACGACTGAATATGTTAACTCTATCACTGATATTGAGCGCTTTCCAAAAACTACCCCGCAGATTATATATCTACATCAGGAACAATATTGGGGAATAATGTATGACAAAGTGGAAAAGTTTTCTGACACGTTTCGTCCTTTAGTACTCTATCGAACTAAATTTGTTTTATTGCTATAACTACGCATGCGCACGAACGGGAGATGCTGGATATTTTTTTTTATATATACCAAATTTTAATTAGATTCTTTTTTCAACACATTCGTTAGTCGATATTCCATACATAACAGAAGTTCTGAGAGGCATGGTGAAATGTGAAAAGAGCCAAGGCGCAAATTTTCTGTTCATGACCTTTGCGATCAAGGCACTCTCTAGGCATTTTCGTTGCAGTTCGTTGTTCTCTAGCATTTTTGATGTTAAAATTGTGCTCAGTCTTTTTACTGTGGGAAACCAGCGCATTTGATGTATTGTTTTGTAAAACGCTCCTTTTATGTTCATATAATATTTTATTCAGATTCCTTGAGATTTCTCCAAATTTTTTAGAAGCGATTGAGTAAATTCCTTCTTCAAGTTTTAGCCTATTGTTTTGTTTATTATTGACTAAGTCATTTTTTTAGATGTAGTAAATAATTTTACATTGAATTTAATTAGATTATTTTCATTTGAAGATGTAACAGTAGTAGGACAATATATACATTTTTTTTTAATCATTGGGTTTGTTAGGAGGGTCCATTTTTCTATTTTGGAATATTTTATGAGCCTTTTGTTTTGCATTGAATATAAAATTATTAGGGTCGAGAAGAAGCTTGAAAGAGTTTTCAATGTATTTCTCCTATTCGTGTAAATACTTAGGGCTGCACATTCTGAGTGCTCTTAAGTAGGACACGATGATTATACCGGATTTTACTTTGTTGCTAACGGAATTTAAATTTATTAGGACGGTTTTGTTAGTTGATTTCTAGTGGACACCATATTTTAAACTGTTGTTAACGTGGCATAGCTTGATGACTCGGAAAGATAAAATCTTCTTTTCGTTTGTAAATTCTATTGGGTGTTCGACTTTATTTTATCTAGTAGGCCAGGTAAATCAGTAGCACGAGGATATATAAGTAGATCGTCATCAATGTATCGGAAGTATGCTGATTGTTTGGGTAAACTTTTTTTTTTTTATAAATAAGGATTTGTATAAATTTCAGCCAACAGTAACTGTTTCGGCAATGAATGCCGAAAGTTTTCTGAATGGAAACGGTTGGTTTCCTTGTTACCATTAGTACAATCCAGCTAAGTGGGCGTGACCTTACCTCTTTATCATCTTCCCTGTCTAGAGAAGAGGAAATAAACGGGATGTATAAGGTACATTCGCTCTAGCAAACTGACAATAACAAGATGAAGTTTGCATCGTTCAAATTGAATTATCGATATGCAAATGGTGGAATTCCTCTCATTGAAGGTAATTGGTTTTAACCTCTTAAGGGGATCGGACGGATCGGTCGGGTACAAAGCGAAGTATAACTATATTAAACTCTTAGAATATTCCGTAACGCTCTAGGCGAATATTTTGTCAAAATCATTTTCCAAATTTACAAGGTGTCCCTGAAACATTGTCGTTTTCATTGTCTACGGCGAAGTAATAATCGTTGAAAAAAGAAAAAAGAAAAAGAAAAACTAAGCCAAGTATTAAGAAACAGAAAAATCGTTAGAAACAGAAAACGCTGAAGTGTTATGTAACATCACTTCTCGTATATGGCAGTGAACACTGGACAATATCTACACAGATGAAGAAGAGACTTGTAGCAAGAAAAAAAGTAGTGCTACAGATGGATTCTGGGAATACTAAGGACTGAACATGTGAGAAACGACAAAGTTTCAGAGGAAATGGAAACAGAACGGACACTTATGATTAACACCAGGAAGAGACAGTTTAAATTTCTAGTGATAATAGTAAGGAAAGAGGGCTTGGAAAATTTGATACTCACAGGACAGATTGATGGCAGTGAGGACAGAGGAAAACACGGCATAACAAATACAGCGATCTCGAGTAAATAGAGGGCGGAGCAAGATTTGGGAGAGATAACAAAAAGACAAAATTTATTAAGATCTAAAAAGAACATGAAATTAAGAAGAGCCATGACCGCCAACATCCCGAAGAGACACGGCACGGGGAAGAATAAAATACTGTGACCTGGTTAAGCTCAGTAGAACTGTCTTTTAATTATGCTAGAAACAGATATCCCTGCAAGAGAACAAGAATTTCCAGAAAACTCGTGCCAGATAATTCCTTTTTTTGTCTGGTCAGAATCAGACTTAAATATTTATACAACTACAATTTGCCCGTGCACTGAATATTGATGTTATATCTTTTATCTGTTCTGTTGCTTCTGTAATGCATCTCAAGATTCTAGACAAAATCCAAAGGTCTATAATTTTATCGGTCCTGGTCTGACATCTCAACTTCAGTCAATTACCCACCGCAGTGACGTGGGTTCCCCGTTTTTTTTTCTATAAATATTATCATGGATGAACATTCTTTCTTGGGAATTAGTTTGAAGATCACAGAGACTTCGAGGAATTATGGTAGCTGTAGTAAGAATGCTAACTAAGAATGTGTGGTTTTGGTGTACGGAATAATGACGCATCTTTGATTCCGTAATTATAGCTAGCTAAGATTAATTATAAGACAGAAGACCAGTCTTTACCATTCCCATAATTTACACAAAATAAATTTCTTTGTACTACGCTAATATGAATATAATCGTATTACAATTGGCATCTATATAACCGAAGAACTAACTCGATGGAATCATATCTATTCTAAGAGTTTTTTTTTCCTCATCTCTGCGGCACCATTTCGATTTCTTGATTCCTTGTCACCTAAATTTTTAAATAAATTAGAGCAAAGAAATTTCCTCTCTTCCTGAAACCTGAACTTTTAGCGTCCTTACTCTACACTATTCATTCTCATTAAAAAGAAAAAGAAAAAAAAAGAAGTTTAGTGGCATTATAGACTTGCTTGTGACAAAATGATTAAAACAAAAATTTATTCGAATGGTATTTCAGCAATAGAGGATATCATTTGCAATGGCTGTTTTAAGTACATTCAATATGCTGAAGGTGTTGAAAATTTCAGGTCATAAAGTGCTAATTAGTGTATCATGCGACACACGCATGCGTGCAACCAAGCCACCGATTGCAACGAGGAAGAGGATAAAGAAGGCGAGAAAGAGGCGAGGAAGATAAGCAACAGTTAATTTTTAAAGTTGAGGAATGTGAAATTGAAAGAACGAACTTATTAAAGAATAGCAGACTGTTTATCGCTAATACGGTTAAATGTATTTTACTTTGCTGGTTCTATTTATTTATAAGTTCGAATTGAACAATCTTGCTGGAAAACAAAAGCCTGAAATATTTACATTTTGACAGGTACATCCTTACGCAATTAGGTCAATCAAGTTGCGCATTATTTTTATTTATGCACATATAATAATGGCAGCAGATATCTCATTCTATTAGTCAAGAAACGTTTTTAATTTTCGAAATTTACATTACATTATATATGTCTCTTTGTGACGCAGCAATCTGCAGGGACTGGAAATAACTGGTATCACAGTGAGACTAAATCTCACAATAATCAACAGATATCCTATCAGCGAATCAATGGACATGTGATGAGAAGAGTGCTCTTGTTCTAAACTTTGTCCCTAATAACATCCATATCAACTTACACGAAAAGCACACTTTGAATTAGAAGAATATTGATATTTACTCATCTCAAAAACTTTTGGACAATTACCACATCCATTAAGCCCCGAAAAGGAAACACTTTTTCGCGCTCATGAAAACAATCTTAAACACAACCAAATCACATTTCCTTTTTTTATTCAAATTAATAATTACTTAGAGGAATCTTGCCATGTAGTAATGGTTAACGATGTAGATTTTACCACCATTATTATTGTAGTGAGTAAAATCCACACCGTGTGCAAACTGCTGTTTACGCAGTACTTTTAATAAAAAAAAGTATACAAACTTGTGCGGGGAATTATTTCCAAACCAAAATTTAAGTCATTCTGATAGGATAAAGCGTTTTTATTTTTCAAACATTTCATCCCAAGCAAGACAAAGCTGCTAAGACATAACGGGTTTACTGGGTGTTCGTAAATGTGAAAAGGAAAGAAAAAAGACTTAAGGAGCGAGAACAGTAAAAGAACAAGGATTAAGACGGTAGATAACGTTTAATATTGCATTTTAGTTGTTGAAGATCAAAGTTGACTGAAGCAAAAATCCTGAAAAATCCTCAAGTGAGAAGGGCGAGAGAAGAAACTGTTAGCATAGAACTTACGGCTAGAGGAAAATAATATTTATTTTGAATACAAAAATATGGCATAACGCCAAAAGCCAATGGATATGGGCTGTCTGGTCTTCAAACTGTTTACCTTAAACTTAGATTACTGAACCAAACATACCACAGTATTCCCTACAGCAAAACACATTCTTAGTTACCATTCTTACTGCAGCTACTATAATACCTCAGAGTCCCTATGTAGCCCCAATTAGTTCCCATATGTACAATTTGTTTGTTGGGAGAAGGATAAATATAACATTTAAAAATTAAACCCCAATGAATATGTAAAATGAATATAATTTATATACAAAAACAAAACAAAACAATGTAGTGCCATTAAAGTAATTTTATTAGAACAATTACCATGAAAATAAAGAAAAGGAGGAGGGAAGCTACGTTACGTCATTACGAAGCTGAGATTCCGGGTCAGGATCAACAACATTGCAGATTATTCTTTGGATTTTATGAAAGATCTAAATACATAGCAAGAGCACTAGACCATATGTAACAGCAATTTTCAAAGCATGAACGATCTTGCCACCAATTAGTACTGCACTTAAATTCATGAAGTCTAGATACCATTGAAGCTTAGAATATGTGACTTGAAGTGACGGCTAACAAGATAATCACACAAATATTTACTACTATAGCGAGTTAAGTCTAAAATATGTACAACCTTATTATGGCCTTGTTCTTTACTAAGCAAATAATTCTGTTCATTTTAATTTCACCTGCTTCTCTTTCTGTCCATTTCTGCTTTTTATTTATGTTTTCTCGTCGACATTTACACTCGAATAAACCGCTGTAGATCCCTCAGGGAGGTTCACTTGGTAAAAAAGAGAAATAGGTCATGAAATTATGTATTTCCCAGATGATGTTCATGTACACATTTCAAGTGATACGTTTAGTGTGAAGTCTTTCTTTATTTAAAGTACATGACGCATATAAAGATTGTAGATAAAGTTACTACCAAATTTGAAAACGAGATGACTAGGTAAAAATTGATCTTTGCACAAACAGATGAGCTTCCATTGTCAAGGCAAATTTGAAATCTTTCGATAACATCAGAATTGTTTTTCATATTATCGAACCTGGCTCACTTTTATGAAATACTTTTAATCTTTATCACTATTGTTATTCTGACTAGTATCCCCATTTTATTCGCCATTACAATGTTTCGGCCGTTGTACATTCCGGGCTTCTTCAGGTGGCTAGAATGCTAGGCCACAAAAATCTCCTGAGCCGACCAAGCAAAGAAATTAATACAATATAGGAACCAGCGATAATAGCAACAAATATTGCAATACGAGCTCTGATAAAAACATGGAATAACAACAGCAAAAATTGCAAAATGAGCACTGGTAAAAATGGTTGCTGAAGAAATTAGGTTCATAATACACAGAAATTCATACACAGACGTACTAAAAAACATGGCACAGTGGATAAAGGAGTTAGTTAGATCCAGTGACAGGACCCAAAGACTTGGAGGACCCAAAGACTTGGAGTTCAATACCCGGTTAAGGCAGTGGAGAACTTGGAGAGGGGAATTAACAGGAGATAACTGATAACTGACATTCATTAAACATGGCACGTAGAACTAGAATAGCCTACCCCAGTGAGCGAAATAAAGGGTTCAGTTCGACGTTCCAACCACCTGAAGAAGGCCGGAGCGTACAACGGCCGAAAGGTTGTAATAAATATGACGACAAAGATGAGGACAATAGTCCAAATAATGTGCATAATACCTCATCTCAGAAATATAGAGATATACTTTTAATGTTGAATCTTGTTCTTTTGGGGGTAAGGTACTCCTAAAAAGCAAAAAAAAGTAGGCGTGATATCAAGGCACAAACCACGTCGTTATTATATTAATGTCGTGAAAATAAATATATATCTATATGTATGCATTTTCGTGCATACAAAAAAATGCAATGACGAGTAAGGTCGCAACGTTCGGAAACCTCGGATTACAACCATATCAATCAGAAATAAAACGTCTTTGATAATGGCATATGAAAGCCGAATGTACTCACTGCGTTGAACTATTGAAATAGATATTTTGGACGATATAGCTCGGACTAAGATTATCAAGGTCGGAAGGACATTAGGGTGGCATTCTGTGTCACAACATAGCTGGACTTGCTCCATGGCTAGGTGTACAGAGCAGTACATCACTCACATGTTTTTGTTTTGCTCGCCAGCGATGTCCTGCAAAGCGCATTCTGCGTTCACAGGAGGCTGTAGTAATATCAGGGATGGGTCCATACAGCTGTGATTTAGTTGGATGTTGTCTCCAAGAGATTTTAAATATAGCTCTCTGCGCTCGAAGGTAAGTTCCATCAAACTTAGACTCTAGGGTTTTACTTAATGTCTAACCAGTGACACCATATATTAACACCGCAGTGGCTTGAAAGAATCTCCTCTTACTCGCACAAACACGCTGTAATGGGATGGATAAAACTGTCACTATTTCATATTTTTTAAATTTCGCGCATGCGCATTGTTTGATTTTATCAACTGCACAGTATAGTTGGGTCAGGTGTGCACCATCTGTAAGTAAAAGAGCGCCATGACGCAATTCATTCTGCCAGAAATTTGGAAACGGCATGTTGTACTGCTTGGCATCAGCGCCAGAAGCTCCAATACGAACATTTCAGACTGTTTGGGTGTCAAATCTAAGGACGGTGCAGACGATTCGGAAAGAGTTGGATTAGTCTAAGGGTGATTACGAAGGTGTTTGGAGTGATCACTAGTGATGTCAACATTATGCTTCAATTAATTTACACCAGGGCCTCAGGCTCAGTATGGTGGCCTACATGAAGTGCCTTGAGGAGGTAGTACTGTTCTGCGTCAAGAGGATTGCTTCTGGAAGTCACTATGTCTGGCAACAGAACTCTGCATCATGCCACACAATCAGTAGAACTCAGTCATGACTGTCAGAAAATGTCTGCGACCATATCAACCCATATATCAGGCCATCTAACTTCTTAGATTGCAACCCTCTTGATTATGTGGGTCACTACAAAACTCCTTGTAACACCAAAGAACCGAGGGTAAAGATTATAGCAGCATTCACCAACTTAAACCGAAGAAAACCGTTCAAAAGAGTTGCTGGTGATTCCGAAGTCGTATGGAGGCCGCGGTTTAAGCCAATGACGATTTTATTAAATAAATTTATTCTTTATTATTTCAAGATACGTTGCTGTAATTTTCGTAAATATTTCTATTAAAATAAGATGCCAGTGTTATGTTCATTTTTGCGTAATTCTGACGACAATTTATCCATTTTAATATATATATATATATATATATATATATATATATATATATATATATATATATATATATATTGACGTCTAATATTATATAAATAAGATTTGTTTTTATTTTGTATCTCTGTAGACAAACGAATCAACATTATGGTGACTGAAAGTCTCAGGCTTCATTGAAATTTTTTGACGTTCACCTCGAGGTGAAAAACCGATCGTTACAATGCAGCGTTCATCCCTATTTCCACCAGTCTATGTTTTTACGTACCCCCATCTAAATTTATTATAAAACTATACCAATGCTTATATTTTAGAAGTATCCAAAAATAAAGAGCCCAGTGTTTGCAGAAAACGTCAATATAGGAAACCCAAAGAGATAAAGTAGAATTAGTGGCGAAAAAGATTAACCAGAATGTAAACTTTCTTTCTCTTTTGGTCAACGTATTGACAGTATGATTTAGCCGGATAAATTCCAGATAGGAAAAAATGAAACATTTTAAAGTAAACTCTCTCTGACCCCGTAGTTGAGAGAAAGGGTCAACGACCTCATTTCGCTCACAAAGAGAAAAAAGTTCGTATTTGAAACTGGGGACCACGTGAAAAAAAAAGAAGAAAAGAAACGAATAGTGAAACGAGAAACTATTTACATTATTCGGACTATTATCCTCATATTTGTCGTCATATTTCTTACAACACATATTTATTATTATTCCTCAAGGACACATGGCACAGTTGATAAAGGCGTTAGTTAGATCCAGTGAAAAGACCCAGAGAGTGTGAGTTCAAAACCTGCTTAAGGCGGTGGAGAACTTGGAGAAGGGAATTAACAGGGGATAACTGATAACTGCCATCCATTAGACGTGGCACATGGAACTAGAACAGTCTACCCCAGTAAGCGAAATAAAGGGTTCGTTTCGACATTTCAATCACCTGAAGAAGGCCGGAGTGTACAACGACCGAAACGTTGTAATAAATATGGCGACAAAGATGAGGACAATAGTCCGAATAATGTAAATAGTGTACATAATACATAATCTCAGAAATATAGACAGATATTGAAACGAAGAAGTTAGTCCTGTCCTGGCCTCCGGGACGGACGGACGCTTTTGCGAAAAATGTTAACGTCTTGTCCAGTCCTCGGCCTGGACGGACGCGGTTGCGATAAAAGCGAAAGTCTTGTCCAAGCCTCAGGGTTGAACGGACGAAATCTGCTATAAATGCGAAAGACCCTGTCCAAGTTTTAAGACTGGAAGGGCGAGCCAGCGAAAGATTTGCTGGTTGGGTACGCGAAAGAGAATCCATTTTAGAATGGAATTGGTGGACGTGTTTGCTATAAATAACTGCGAAAGTTTTGCTTGGTTATGCGAAGAAAAGAAGAAAGCGAGAAAAGACCTCAAAAAGAGATAATTATGGGAAAAGGAAAGAAGTGAAGAAAGAAAAGACCTCAAAAGAGAATGCCGTTACATTGAGACTAGAGAGAGAGAGAGAGAAAAAGAGAGAAAGAGAGAGATAAAAAGAGAGAAAGAGAGAGAGAGAAAGAGAGAGAGAAAGGGAGAAAAAGAGAGAGGGAAAGAGAGAGAGAGAGAGAGAGAGAGAGAAAGAGAAAGAGAGAGAAAGAGAAAGAGAGAGATCATTTACAACTTAATTGTCACCTCAGCCCATAAACAAAACGGAAAGAAAAAGAAAGATAAGACCTCAAAATAGACGCTTATAAAAAGAGATAAAAAAGGAAAAAGAAAGAGATAAAAAAAGAAGAAGTAGATATAAAAGACATTAGTGGAAAAGAACTTTTATAATTTAGATAATTTCGTTGTTTTCCTTATGTTTCATTTTGTTTAAATGTATTCTTCTTCAGGAGTGTACTTTCATGCAAGTCTTTTTTATTACATATTTCTTTCTACTTGTTGATGGTTTATAAATTCATGCAAGTATGGCACACGTTCTGTAAATTCGTGCAAGTGTGGCCCACGGCCATACATTGATTTGTGGTTTATCTTTCTAAGAGAATGTTCTCCTACAATAATTTTTGACGCACATTGTTTTTTTTTCCCGTTTTTCTCATTTTTCCCCATGTTTTTTTTACGTTTGTTAATAAATTTATATTCCTTGTCTCCATTGTTATTTGTCGCCTATCGTATTTGTTCCTTAATCGATTCCACTCGGCCATGTCTGATCAATCGGAAAGAAAACATTGGGAAAGAAATATATTTTACGAAAATTGAATAAATGTTTAAAATAATAACCCAGGTTACGATCTCCGCTATCGATATGGTTTGAGGACGGGGGAGGGTTGTAAAAATATCTTTAAATTTCAACGACTGAGATAACATGAAACGCCATTATGAAAATTTAAAAAAAAAATGTTGATCATGTCAGTTGTTTATTGGCAGAAGCTTTTAAGAAGAAACTAACAAATAAAGAAATTGAGAACAACTTGACAGTGTGCCATCATAAATTTTGTTGACAATTCGAAAAAAGTCGTCTACAGTGATTACTTTGTCGTGGCGGCAGGGGCTTCAAAATACGCCGACTGCACCTCTGCAGAGGGTTAAGACTCCCCTCACGACTAATGAGGTGCCCTGGGTATGACGATAAACTACACCCAGCAGCAAGGCCTCTGATCAGGAGGTTTTGAGGTGCGTGGAACCCTCTCTTAATTGCTGGTGTTCCCAGGTTCATCCTCACCAATCAAGGGCAAATAGTTAACCCCAAAACTGTGATCAATGTACTAAGAAAGTGTAAAAATAAGTTTTCATACCAGTAATACATTTGTGGAAAAAAACTATTACCAGTAATAAAAATCTTGTCGGTATTAAATAAAGCCATTGAGGTTGATATGCCGTAATACAAAAACCAAACTAAACAGTGATTACTCGTAGCATTTACTTAGCCATCTTTTTACTATCCCATAATCCATCATAGGGGAAGTAGGAGGATAAAGACTAAGGAGATTCATTAAAGAAATAGTGGACGACCTTTACTTGAAAGTTCAATAATATTTCTTTTACTCTAGTAAGCCCCCCCACCTCACAGAGTTTCCTTTCTCGACTTGATCCCCCCCTCCACTTGCCACATTTATGCTTATACCTGCCAATTAACAATATGATACAGAAGCTTGCTGTGGACCAATATTTTACAAGCGAGTCTGGTAGATCCCTGCTTGTTTAGTAACTTTGGTAATGCTAATATTAGCCGTTTCCTTATAAGGAAACATTTGTCATTCATTGACCGAGCAGCCAGTACTTCTGTCGGTTGACATTTCTAAAATCTTTTCCTTAAAACAAATTTTCAAGTAAATTGGTTTCTCAACTCCAGTCGCTGTTATAGCTCCTTCCGTTATTAATGGGGTTTTCCTTCTTAGCCTTTTATTTGAAATAGTGTGGAACGTTAACACTTTTGATTCTGTCATTTGTATCTTCGAGTTACATGTTTATTGTTTTTGTTTAGTTGCATATCAAGCTCTATCGTCTATTTAATGACGAAATCTAAATATTTTTATTTTATTTTTGGAATCAATGTTTTAGTGATACAGGTCTTATTATTGCTCAGAGAAGAGATGGATTTATACCTTTACCAAGGGTATTTTCGTGTAAGTGAATATAATGAAAACAGTATTGGTTGAAAATATCTTTAACGCATTCTATTCTATATTCGTGTCCTGGGTAAGACGTTAAACTACGTCCAGCAGCAAGGTCTCTTATCAGGAAGTTTTGAGGAACGTGGAACCACCTTTTAATTGCTGGTGTTCCCAGGTCCACCCTGACCCGGAGTGGTAGCACCTGTTAGGGTCCCAGCTAAGGGCAAATAGTTAACTATTACCAGCAATACTTTTTTGAAAAAAATATTACCAGCAATACGATTTTGAAGGACATATATTACCAGAAACAGATTTTTGACAAAACAAAATATTACCAGCAATAAAAATTTTTGTCAGCATTAAATAACCCATTGAGGTTGATATTCCGTTAAACAAAATAAACCAAACCAATCTAAACCAAAGAATACATATTCTATTCATACGAATCTATCCTAAAAATGTTGTCGGCATTAAATAACCCATTGAGGTTGATATGCCGTTAAACAAAATAAACCAAACCAATCTAAACTAAAGAATACATATTCTATTCATACGAATCTATCCTAAAAATGTTGTCGGCATTAAATAACCCATTGAGGTTGATATGCCGTTAAACAAAATAAACCAAACCAAACCTATTCTATATTCAATTTCCTTGAGACTAAATTTCTCCTAACTGATCCATACACAGAATTATTCATGATTTACTAATTGTACATCCTGAATTATTATGATAGATTCAGGATAGGTGTCATTATTGCTTTCATTCCAATTCTGGATCATAGTTTGATTTAGAAAGTTTTTACCTTGTCTTCGTTCACATTACCTATCCTACAAATTTGACGCCTTTGCCAGACTACGCTAACCTACATACATATCTACATATGCAGTTTTGAATCTCATCTTGTAGTCTTCAGCTTTTTAAATAACCACCTTTTTTATGGGCAGATATTTATTCAGAGCAACAGTTTTCAAGTAATTCACTCATGTGCTTCATGCTTGGGTGATCTTTCGATGCATGACTGACGAGGCAGATTTTTTTTCCCGCAGTTGGCTGCCACTTCTTTCTGCGGTAGACCATTTGCCATTCAAGGAAGCCTGTTTGCCCTGTTATTTACCCATAGCTGGGGTGGGGAGAACAATAGGATTTCTTACCTTTTCCAAGGGTATTAGCCCGTAAGTGAATGTAATGGATCCGAACTACTATCTATTACTCTACTGTGGCTCAAATAATGAATTAAAAATTAATTAAATTAATTAAACCGATATTTATCACTATAAATGTTATTTATAATTGGTTTGACCCCCCTCCCTAAAAAAAAACTCTAAAAAAACAAAAACTAAGACGTCTACTCAAAATGAAATCAATGTCTAGTTGCATAGAAGCATTGAAAGTTTTTAAGGAATGCACCTCTCCGCATAGATTGAACATGCATTTTTATTTTGTCTTAAGAAAACCACGCTGTAATCAATGATTTTTCAAGAGCACATTTACTAATTTAATGAATTCGATGCCACCACCAAAATCACCTTATCGATATCATTTGACAATTATAGTCCATAAATCCACGCTGTAATTATTGAGTCTATAACCCTTTCCATGGTTCTATAGTATGCGCCTTGCCAGGTTTGCATACGGTTCTGAGTTCTGCCCACCTCCTAGACTGATTGCCAATCTTAGATTGAAACCTATTTTCGCTGTCTTCTCATTCCTGTTCTACCAACCATTTAACACAAGATCGTCAGGCATTTGTTTTTCTCTGCCTCTTTTGCCATCAATTTGTCATGTGACTATCTAAACCATCTTTGCTCATTATGTGACTTAGAAATTTCAACTGATGTTACGTATAATGTGTCCTATTCATTTTCCATTTTCAGTTCAGTTCGTGGTTTCTGCTATTGCTAAAAAGCAGTTGGTCGAAACAAAGTAAAATTCTTAAAAATGCTTATTTCCAATCTGAGTAAGTATTTTTTTTTTGCTTAAAATAATAGCGGGACACAATCTTACTATCTTCATTTCTCGCCCATCCACTTTTAACTTGGGTCGCTCTAGAGTAAATTGAAGGATTAATAATTATAGCTCTTGAGGTTTTTGAGTCCACAACTCAAGGTAATTGTGAACTTCATCCTTTCAATGGCTTTATAGTATGTGAGTCACTATGACTATATCAGTCAGTTATGTGCCATTATGATACACGATGCATGACAGACAAGGCAGATTTTTTCCACAGGAGGTTGCCATTTCTCGGTAGACCTGTTGCTAAGCCTATAGAACCCGGTCTGTCCTGCTACTTACAAATATCCGGGAGTGGGGGAAGAATAGGATTCATACCTTTTCCAAGTGTATTAGCGCGTAAGTGTATGTAATAGATTCGACTGGAATTCGAACTCGGCTCTCCAGTTCCTCAATCTGAGCCACTATCTATTACACCACCTTCTACATGTCTACATATTGTTCCGTATTCAGTGTTAACCTTCCGCATTGGTTGCTAAATCTGTCCCGTTCTTTATGTAGCGTGTCCCATCAGGGTGTAGTCGATCATGGATCTCCACAACTTCCTGTTCCCGGTAGCTTAATTTTGTCATTTCTAATCCGCCATCCATTTAAGCAAAAAATGCGTTGTTTTCATTCTGTCTTGCTTGTCTTCAATCTGTTCTTTGAGTATCAGATTTTCCAAGAAAGTTAAATGCTTGATTATATAATTATTTCCCCTTCTAGATACATGTGCTGCTCATTTTGATTTTTACTTTTGAAAGTGTTCAAGCGATTTATTTTTATCTGGTAAAACTTTGATAATGATTACATAGCGCCAGAGAGAGAGATGAATAAACATATTTTAAGAAAAACTAACTTTACCCAAACGTATATAGTCGGAGCTAACAGACATTTCCGAAGTCTGAAGTTTTATTCACAAATTATTTATTTTAGTCTATTATTATTTAATTATCTTTCTTTTCCCCATCAATAGGAGTAGATAGGTTCGCCTGTCGTCCAGTTCATACTCCTCCCCGGTTATGTGAACAAGAGTAGGGTCTCATGCTTTCTGTTTATGTATATCCGTTTTTCTCCGTCTCGCTTGCATTCAATCTGTCCTGTGAGTATCAGATTTTCCAACCCCTCTTTCCCCACTAAGTGAGTTAGAATTTTCAACTGTCTCTTCCTGATGCTAAGTTGAAGTTTTCTTTTTGTTTCCATTTTCTCGTCTTTGCTCACATGTTCGTTCCATGGTATCCTCAGTATCCTTCGGTAGAACCACAAGTCTGCCGCTTCAAGTTTCTTCTTCATCTTTGAGAAGATTGCCATACAGAAGGATATATCACGTAACAGGTTCGTAGTTTTTCTTTGTTTCTAGCGAAATTTTTCTCAGTGATCTGCCCTGTTACTTAACCTAAAATACTAGAGAAGATGAGATTGAGAAATACCTGAGTTAATTCTATAGCTTGACAGGCTGTGATTATTTGAAATTGTATCTGAAGTTTTTCATTGAATAATCTCCAATCTCTGACTTTGATCTGAATTAAGCACATTGACAAAGAATGAAATTATGCTGAAAATTATTTTTGCATAATGGTTTGGTTTGGTTTGTTTTACGGCATATCAATCTCAATGGGTCATTTAATGCTGACAACTTTCTTTTCCTTGGTAATATTTTTATTTTGTTAAAAATCTATTTCTGTTAATATTTTTTCGCTCAAAAATGTATAGCTGGTAATGTTTTTTCAAAAACGTATAGCTGATAATATTTTAAAAAACGTCCAGCTGGCAACATTATTTTTTCAAAAACGTATTATCAGAGGCCTTGCTGTTGAACATCTTACCCAGGGCGCGGATGTAGTTTATCATCATACTCAGGACGAAGTCTGGCTTTGGGGGTTAACTGTTTGCCTATAGCTGGGACCTTAACAGGTGCTACCTCCCCGGGTGAGGGTGAACCTGGGAACATCAGCAATTAAGAGGTGGTTCCACATTCCTCAATGTGTTCAGCCTGAAGTCGGGCGACCGGCTGATCGGCTGATCGGTTGAACTCTCTGCCTTCGGGCGGAGAGGAACCCAAACGAGGCTACGCCGAAGGGCGGAGTCTCTTTCGGGGAGGTAAACTGACCCTGAACCCGTTTATACGGGTTCAAAGGGCATATTTTTGGCCGAGCCTACGGGCTCGAAGATCCCACGTTAAACCGGCCTTGTGCCACATGATGCCCTCGTGGGGGGGGGGTGACTAAATACCGTTCCACATTCCTCAAAACCTCCTGATCAGAAGCCTTGCTGTTGGACGAAGTTTATCGTCTTACCCAGGACGCGGATGTAGTTTATCGTCATACCCAGGACGATTTGCATAATGGGCTACATATTTATAGATTTGCCTAACTAAAGGCAAGTAAACTAATAATAATGTTAGATTGTCACTTTTCTCTGATAAGGTAACGCCTCTAAAACAAAACTGCTTTCATTTAATCACCACAGAGAACCATTTTTTGACAGCCATCAGCTAGACACTAAGTGAGCAACACTATGTCTTCTTGGTCTCACATTTTGGTTCACCGTCAAGTGACAGGAAATTTTCCCTCTCGTCATTATGTATCGATCATTCGCCTGTGCATTGAATATGGCTGACATATTTGGTCTGGTGTTCCTGCTTTATATCTGTCTGCAGTTGGAAAATTCGTCTTTAACTGTGCTGATCAAACTCTCTGCCTCCGGATCGAGAGGATCCCCGGACGAGGCTATGTCGAAGAGCGGAGTCTCGTCACGGGAAACAGCTACCCGACCCTGTTTTATACGAGGTCTACGGGGAATTTTTGGTCGAACCTACGGGCTCGGATACACCAGATTAAATTCGGTCTTGTATCATATCTGACCGCATGGGGCGGATGGTAGATATCTCGAGATTCTTAACAAGACACAAAGAAAGATTTGTAATGTAATCGATCCTGACCTGGCATCTCAACTTCAGTTACTTTCTCCCCTTCGTTTGTCTTTTACAAATATTTTGAAGGAAATTGCCCTGATGAGCTGTTCGTGTAAGTACCTCGACTGCATGAATTCAAGCGTGCTACTAGTTTGGCAATTAGGTCTCACCATTTTTTCAGAACGAGCTAGATATAACCAACACTTTTATTCTAACAGTTTCTTTTCCCACACTTCTGATTTGTGGGAGTCACTGCAAACTTTTTGCTTCCTAGCCGCCTATAACCTTAAAAAATTCAATGTACCGTCAATCGCCATAGGACAATAAAAGAATGGGTTTCAGGAAGAGAAAAGTCTTCATGAATTCTGTTCTTTTAGTGTTCTTATTTCAATGAAATCTCATTCTCTACCACTATCCTAGTAGCATTATCGCATTGCTTGCGATGAAACAAAATTAAAAAAAAATTGTTGACAACGATCGTAAGCAGGAATAGAAAAAAAGAAGCATTCTCAGGGATTTCAGCGGAACATATTTTTCTACAGTCATTCGAGAGTTGAAGTCAGTGATTAAGGTGACGTCTTAATAATCCAGAATTTCCTCGTCAGTCTTCCGACATTTAATTTAGTCTATATCCTCTTCCTGTTCCCGTGAAATTTGTCTCCTTGCTACAATGACAATTTCAGTCATGTCCTAATTAAAATAACTTAATATCACCATGGTAGACTGTAATTACCAACAGCCAAATAAAAATGGCCTCACTTCTTTTGTTAGTCTTCGTCGTGTTTCCCTTTTTTGAGAACTTTATTTTCTGTCCATAGTTTATGTTTTACTTATATATTTCCTTTTTTAGTGATTTGTTGAGGCAGAAAAATTTCTGAATGTTGTCAAAGGAAATCGGTTCCCTGCCCTTGTTCGCTAATGTTTATTTCCTTCCTTTCAAGCTGGGCATGTTAGTTTTTTGTGATATTTTTTCATTTGAGAGGAAATTAAAGAAAAGTATTAGAATATATATATATATATATATATATATATATATATATATATATATATATATATATATATATATATATATATATAACCGACGTAATCATAAAAAAATGTTTCCAAACGTCTTCAGTAATTGCGTAGAATAGCAACTTATATTCTTTTGGCAAAGAAGTATTTTCTAAACGAAACTAAACTTATCTTTATCAGTTAAAGCGCCTCGCCTTATTCACGCTTTCTTTCATATTACTCTTTTTTCCCCTCTTTCTTCATTGAAACTGTTTATTTTTTGCATTGCCTCTTTTTTTCTTCATTTTCTGCTATTTCATAAGCTTATATTAATCTGGAGCAAGAATAAGGCTCACATCAAAAGTTGATCTCAGTATATGAGGTATGTACAAAAAGTCTCTAATGTTTTTGACATTTAAGAAAAAGGTTTATCTGCTACAGTTATGAAAAAAAAAGAGCTGAGAACTTTTACATCTACCTGATAGGAGTAAAGTGATATTTTGCTAAAGATTGTTTCTACAGCAAGCTTCTTTTTTTCAGCTGTATTTATTTTTTAATCATTTCATCTCAAAGAAGGCAACAAAGCCACTAAGATACAGGGTCTTACTTAATGTGAAAGAATACAAGAAAAATAATTAAGCAGCGAGGACAATAAAAGAACAAAAATCAAAAAAAAAAATCAGAAGATAACGATTGAAATTTTTCAACATCAGTGTTGACTGGAAAGCAAGAAGCTGGAAGAGACATCCACAGGTGAGAAGTACGAAAAAAGAAACTTAACATAGAACTTATGGTTACATGTAGCCATTTCAACTTTAAAATGATGCCATTAATCTAGTATTTCATAGAGTCTAGGTACCATAGAGGAGAGTTTATCTGAACAATTACCATAAATGTATTTATAGAAAAGGCACAGGGAAGATACGCTACGGCAGTTGGAAGTGAAAAACTGAGATGCCAGGTCAGGACCAATAACATTGCATATTTTTCTTTGCATTTTATCAAGGATCTCTAAATATATAGCAGAAACACCAGGCTATATGTGGTTTCAATATTCGAGCATGGACGAATGGTAGACTTATAAATATATAAGATAGTTTCTGGTCAGAAAAAGATTTAGCACGACATAGAGTACCAACTTCCCTAGCAGCAGAACTAACAATTAATTCAATATAATCATTCCACCTCATGTCGATGGAAAATTATAGCCTGAGAAGTCACAACGATTCACTCTCCTAGATGTTAACATAAGCCATTCTGATGTAAGTTAGAAAGTGTTCACTCAGTCGATTAATAGAATGCTGTTTCGTTTTGGACGCGTTAAAATTAACAAGCCATTCCTAGTTCCAGTTAACAGATTGTAGGACTGTTTTTTTTTTTAAACCAGCTGCCGAATTCCTTTATTAAAAAACATTTCCACATTTGTTTATGTGAGTTATTTAATTTCTGACAGAATTATTCATCGTCCTATTATACCCATGTATTTTTTTTGGAAGGAGTTTAAAATTATGCATTTTCGGTGACTAATTGCACTGTACATATTTATCATTACAATTAGAACTAGCACGCTGCACCCACGTAGTCGAATCGTCCTCATTTCCTCCGTATTTCAAATGTAAAAGAGAGTCCGAAAAAACAGCTTTTGCAAATAATAAGTATTTTTCGAAATAATCCCGTGTCGGTTCTTCAATGAACACTAAAATCTATCTCTCCAATTTATCTTCACGATCTTCACCTATCACACACCTCATTCATCATCATTTTATGAGTGAACCTTTACATTGAGTGGCTCTCAATCTCTGTATTAGGTGAATATAAAAACTTTTGATTTTACTCGCTTCATTTTCTTCTATAGTCATCAGTCTTTTACATTTTTTTTCGATTCCCGCTTCGGAATAAATTCTCATTATTTCTCAACATTTTCCTTCTTTCGTATTTTTTATTAATTATTTTCTCAAAACAGTGATATCGTCATTTGTTTTTTTAAATATTTATTTTTCTAATCAATGTATCTCGTTTTTCTTCATTTTATTTGTCTTCCTTTTTCCTTCTTACTCAATGCAACTTCCATATTCTTTCCATAAGACATTGTCCTTAGAGTATAGCTGTAAAAGGGACAATATGAATAAAGAGAAAAAAGAAAACTTATCTTACCCGATACGCTTCGTCACATGTCTTGATATACTCTCCCAAAGGACGAAACGCGTCAGCTAAGATAAATTTTTTTTTGTCTTGATTGTTTTTAATGTTTATCATCGACATCGATTAATTTCAGATTAAATTATCAATCATCCTATATTTATTCAAATGCATTCATCTGTACATAGTGAAATGGTAATAAGATCCGTTTCTATACAGGAAATATTTGACAGTCATTGACTAAACAGTTATTTATTATGCTTTCTATACTTTACACTATAGAGAGTCTTATGGTCATGTTTTACAAAAACAAGAAAAAGCAACAAACAACTCCCACAAAAAACAAAAAACAAAAAACACCCCACCCGCAAATAAACCAAAAACCAAACACTTCCCCCCCCAAAAAAACAAAAACTAAACACCCCCCCCCAAAGTCAAAGACCCCCCGCCCTGCCCCAACAACAGCAACAAAAAAAAACAAAAAAACAAACCAGAAAACAAACAAAACCCCCAAAACGAACAAAATCCCCAAAACAAAAAAAACAAAACAAAACCCCCAAAATACCCCCCCTCATGAAAAAAAATTATACACATTTTTGAGATTGAAATCAGGAATTTTGGTGACCGGTTGCATTATAACAGGCGACAATTGTTTTTTTCAAGAAGTGTTAAACTTAATTCCAAAAATGACATGGACGAAGCGAGTTAGCAACGTTGACATCTTAACAAAAATGGAAACAAAAAAAAAAAGACAGCTGAAAATTCTGGACATAATGATAAAAGATGGCTTTGATATTTACAGACCAAATATAAGGCAAAAGGAAGACATTGGTATATTTACCTAACGAGTTGGTATGAACGGATGATATAACGGGGGGGGGCGTGCGAAAGGCTTGGCAAACGGATAAAGGTTACTAGGAAACACAATCGACAGGTGCTTATAGAGATCCATGATTGTCCATGTCCAGAATGGACACGGTATATTGAGGTGTGGTAAGTTAAATGCTTGATTATATAATTATTTTCCTCTTCTAGTTACGTGTGCTACCCATTCTGATTGTGTAGCGCCAGTCTGTCGAGTGATGAACGAACATATTTTAAGAATAATTAACTCTACACAAACGCATATATTCGGAGCTAATCGCCATTCCCAAAGTCTGAAATTTTGTTCACTAATTCTTTATTGTATTCTTATTCATTTTTGAACAGGAGTATAGGTTTATCCTTTGTTTCCAGTTTAACTATATCATCCGCTGTTTTCCTCTGTCTCGCTTGCTTTCAATCTGTCCTGTGAGTATCATATTTTCCATGCCCTCTTTCCTCATTACGTGCACTGGAAACGACAACTCTCTCTTCCTGATGTTAAGTTTCCTTTTATCACTTGTATCCTATTTAGAAATGGGTTGGCAATTCGTTCTAAAGTCTGCTTCAGCCTGTCCTTTCCTACGCTAATATAAATCAATTACCCTCTACCCTGAGTGGCTCTTGGGAATTATATTAGGTGAACATTAGTGTGTATATATATATATATATATAATAGTTATAAGCAAGTGAAGACAATAAGTATTGCATAAGGCCACCAGCTAAAGATAGCAAGAAAGAAACATTAACAAACTAGGGATTTTAACCATAGCTGTCGGTCTAAACTTATTGATTTACTTACGTGCGTAAATGCATCCGTCATTTTACAGCGTAATGATACCCACAGCAAAAAAGAGTGAAAATTAAACGCATCGATTGTGCATTATATAAAGAACATTTCAGATCTAAAATCACAATTGTATCAGCTTACAGAGTTATTGAGAGACACCCGAGGGAAGTAATATAAGCTATACAATGAAAAGTATTTTGTAGCAAATATATACTTTTTTATACTTATACTTTTTACGATATAATTCATTGGCGAAATTACAAGTCACATTATACAGTGAAAATTTCGTAGAAAAATTCAGCTAACAAGAAAATTATGTGTAAGGCTATGGAATTGAAGCACCCCATCATATATACAGACGCACATAAACGTTTTGTTAAAAAAAAAAAAACAAACAAACAAACAACCCCCCCCCCCCCAAAAAAAAAAAAAACTTACGAGTATCAGATTTTTTTTTTGCATGTGAAAAAGTAATTTCTTTTCTGGAATCGAGGTCACGCTGAAAACACCTGTCATCTTAAGATCAATGAAGATGAGCAACATCGACCCTGGTCAGTGCTTAGATGGTCGACGACCGAGTACTGGAAGCAAATTTCTACAATCAATCTGAAATATGTTTCGACTTTAAATAAAACACAAAAGTTGTTAAGAAAACAAAACAACAAAAAAGTCAAATCAGATTTGTTTACGAATCTTTATGAATTTAAGTATTAATAGATTTGGTGGCAAAGTCTCATCAATTTACAGTTAAAATAGCAAAATGTAGCTGTAAGTTCTACGTTAACAATTTCTTTTATCGCACTTCTCGTTTGTGGAACTCTTCCGACTTCTTGCATCCCACTCAACTTTGATCTTCAAAAAATGAAATGCAATGTCTATCGTTATCTTCTGTCTTTAATTCATTTAAGTTTTTACTCATATTCTCTAACACTTAGTAACCTCTTGTTTCCAAATAGCTTTGTTGACTTACTTGGGATGAAAAGAAAAACAAGATTAGCCGTAAGTGGTCGGAATCAAATATTTCGACAATTTCTACAGACATTAAGTTCAGAATCGAAAACAAAAAGGCGTTAAAAACTAAAATTACTTTATCAGTCTTGTTTAACAAAACATATATTAAAGAAGGGCTGCTGCCAAAATGCATCTATGTATGTAGTAATTATTTATAAAACCTGCTGAATTTGTAACTTAAATATTAATAAGTTAGATTTAGCTGATTTGGCACTATGAGATTTTTGTATACATGTGTTATGTGAAAATCTTTCAACAAGTAACTTTTGGAAAGTACTTTTTCGTAGACTCAAAAAAATCCTAGAAACATCTACAGTGAAAGAAAACCAGTAACAGAATGCCAAATAAGTCTTTATTTTTAGTAACTTGTAAGAAGTCATTGATGAGAAAGTAAAATAAAGATTTATCCTGTTGCAAATGGTAGGAAAGAAGCCAATAAAAAAATGTAGGCATCAGAAACTAACCACGTTTAGTTGCAAACCCTTTATATCTGCTATTACTCACGATTCAATGTTTTATCGCAATTCTTTTCTTCGAAAATTTCTTATACAAGCTTGGCCTACATTTCTTTGCGAATAACCTTCAACCTTATCACGATTTCTCGAGTCACTTTCATGAACACGGCTCTTCAACCATCACCATGGATTTTCGGTGAGGTTCAAATCAAGGGATTGGTTTGACCACTGAAACACTTCTATATTCATCCTTACAAACCATTATCGAATTGATGCTGTTGTTTGCTTTGAAACGTCGATTTGCTGAAAGGCCCAACCATCCTTTATCTTCAATTGGTGCTGTGATGAAGTGAATAAATAAGCCTCCAATATACTACTACTCAACACACAATTCAAAAGTTCTTTTAGTCACATAAAATTCTTTAGTGTCATGAGAAATTAGGAATACTAACAACGATTGATTGGTATAGACTCGACCAAAACATTATTTACATTGTTATTACTGTTGTCCTCATCTTATTCACGACGTTTCAGCCGTTGTACCCTCTGGCCTTCTTCCGGTGACTGGAATTTCTAACTGAACCCTTTATTTCATCCACTGGGGTAGATTCCATGCGCCATGCCTCTCCCGGATGTCTTAGTTATCAACCCTTAAATAAATTCTTCAAGTTTTTGTTCACCACTGCCATAGCCAGGTATTGAACTCACAACTCTTGGGTTCAAGTCACTGGATCCAAGCAACGCTTTTACCCACTGGGCCATCTGTCCTTGAGAAGACCGGAGAGTAGGACAGCTGAAACGTCGTGAATATGGCAACAAAGATGATAACAACAGTTCGAACAATGTAAATAATTAAACTACCTCATCTCAGGAATATAACAGACATAGTAAAGATATTGAATTATAACGCACATAAGAAAAAAAAGAAGCAAAATATCTCTCTCTGAAAATAAGCAGAATATAACGAGATTTTCCTGTGTCTGTAAAAAAATGCTAAGTTCTTATGAAATATCTAATTTACTATATGGCAGAGGATTGCTGGACATAAAGGAAAATGTTCTGATGCAACAGAGATGCAAGATTACTGGCGAATGCTGATAACATAGGAGGAATATATAAACAAGAATAAAAGAAAAAAGTTGTAAAGGAATTACGAATTACAAGAACCAGGAAGAAACAGCTGAAAATTCTTGGACGCATGAAGAAAGAAGTCTTGGAGAATCTAATACTCATAGGACATTGAAGGTGAGAGAAGCAGGGAGAAAGAGTGAGTAATTTACTTAATGAGACTGAGTGAATGGATAACAGGGATGGTAAAAGGCGGTAATGTCATCTAAGTAACAATATATATATATATATATATATATATATATAAAGTTGTGTTATAAGGTATGTAAGTTTGTAAAAATTCTACTTTGTTTATGCGGGCATCGGGTTATAATGTGTATTCGTAACTGTGTGTTTGTATGTCTAGTAGGAGAAGTTCTGATGTTTTCAATTTGTGTAGTCTGATTTTCATTGGTCAGTCGTGTATGTCCAACAGACAACGTGCTTGTTGCTTTTATCGTATGTTAATATGGGAATGTTTTATGTAGGTACGGTCTGTAGTATTTAGATATAAGTTTATAGTTGGTAATAATGATATTAAGATTTCAAAATAGTTTTCCTTAAAGAATTATGTTTCTTTTTATTTAATTAGGGCAGCACTAATAAAAATCAAAGTTCTGACCAGTTTTGTTCCTGTGTAATACTAAAGTGTTTGATTGTCCAAACACAAATTGCTTTTGTGTTTGTAGATGCGTTTTTTTTTGTTTTTTTTAGATCAGATGATGTTATCCGCTACATAAACATTTTGCATTGTAAACACTTTATTTGATAAATACCGGCATTTGAATTAGTTTTGAATTTAGTTTTCTTCCTAATTATATACACGGTTGCCTTGGAAGTGGTGATAAAGATTCTAGTATGAAGGATAAATAATTTGTTTTTAAATTTTCTAGAAAGTGTTGGATGGTAGGATAATGAATTTTGTGTTATTTTTGTTAGAAATCTTATTGGTGGGGTCTAGTGTTTTGGGCTTTGTGGATTTTGTAATCTGGTTTTTTAACATTGAGGATGAAATGATGTGGGTAGTGAAGAAATCAATGTTTTCTGAACCATTTTTTTTATTTAGCTATTCAAGTTCACATAGCTTAAGGGTTCGCAGTTAGAATCCTATAACTAATTCTGATTTTATTTTCTGGTGGGAATAGGCATTAATTAGATGGTTTTTGTTAGTTGGTTTACGATAAACATTAAAACCTAACTTGTTGTTGTTATGTATTAATAAGATATCGAAGAAAGGTAGACATTTATTTATTTCAAATTCATATGAGAATTCAATGGTAAGATCAATCATATTGAGTTCCATTACTATATCTAATAGATTTATATTATGGGGGGGGGGATATAATAAAATCATTTATATATCTTCGGTAAGTAGAGCTTTTAGGTATGACGTGTTTATATGGAGAGGATTCTAAAAATTCCAGAAAAAGACTCCACCGATAGGTGACATCACAGATTATAGAGATTATTATTGTCAGAGAAGAAACAATGGTTAGTGATGAGTTTTATAATTTTGTGGACAGATAATGGAAGCTTTTCTTTGGATTTTTGAGGTGGTTTCTCAATATGTTGAAGCATTTTGTAACGGGTATATTTGCGTATAGTGACTTGATATCTGAGCTCGCCATGACCATCACACCATTATTTTTCACATTCTCTGGATTAAGTCAGCAGAGTGTTTAATGTGTGTTGTGTTGTTTGCTTTTAGAAACGGAGTTATTTTTTTTTTGCAATAGCTTTAGTTAATTTGTAGTGTGCAATGTTGATTCCGGACATGTTGGTTTTGTTTGATTGGATAAGCCGTATAAGAGGCGGAATATTTATAATAAATACCAACGTCTACATTGAAAAAAAATCCCACTTAAATAATGAAAACACTTACATAAAATAACAACGAACAGTAAATATATATAGACACAAAAGTATAAAACAGTTAAGAAACTATTTAAAAAAAAAAAAAGAAAAAAAAACAAATCTTGGACTAGTTTAATAGAATACTACATCCACACTATTAATGTGTAAATTAATCACTTTGTATCATTTATCTAATTCTTATTTATATAATAATTCTCAAAATGTGTTTGTGTGATCAGATGTTGTTTATGAGTTTCTACAGTATTCATCCGAATTCGATGAAAGTTTTTTTTTGTTTGATAGATAATTCTTCAGTGGCGGTTTTGAGTTCAAATTGACTGGAAAACATTACAACCTTGAAGGGCAAAAATCGAAAAAGCTGATATTTTGCACAAAAATCAAAGGCAAAATTTAATATCTGTAAAAAACAGCGTACAATCAATTTAGTGAGTTGAAATCTAACGCAAAAGATTATTAGAATTATAAGAAGAAATATATTATAAATAAAAATTATCCTATATTTTTATTATGACGGTTCATGGAAGAAGTTCCTTCCTTGCAAGATTGAGAACGCAAAAAACAGCCTTTTTAGCCCCACTTCAAATTGTTAACCCCCACCCCATTTTTTGATTTTCAGGTGGGCTGACTTTAAACTGAAACTGTTCCAATTGAATGGCAAAAATTCCCAGTAATGAAACACCTGATCGAAGACAGGTTATACTGCTAGTTCTGCATATTTTGTCAAAAAACGTTCCCTGACATTTAGGGTAGGTAGGAAGCCAACCCATCCCTGCTGATCAAAAAATTCTTTCAAGTACATGGGAGAAGATTGAAAAGTAGGGAAAAATGGCTTTTTTAATTTAAACCAAGTTAAAACTTACAGTCATCATAGAGTAGACAATAGAATACCATTCCACCATCAATCCGAAAAACGAGAGGTAGGTGAGATGAACGCCATTAATCATGGCGAAGGCAGTTCAGCTGGAAGAAAGCAAAATATGACATGAAACCAAATGGATAGAGAGAACTTAACAGCCATTTTAATAGTCATCTAAGAGAAAGAAAGTGATGTGAAGCCAACATTTTTGACGTTTTGGGAATACCTAAAAATAATGAAATATCACATCGCGATGGGTATCAAGGAATGCGTTCCTCAGTGACACACCAAGCCGGAGTCAAAAACTTGCTTCTAGTAACCAAAGGTAAGGAAAGGTCTAGTCAGCCACCGCATCTATCAACGAAAACATTGACTACAAAAATTCAATCTGAAATAATCTACAAATATAAAGCAGAATCACCGTCCAGCCACAATCAGATGGCTTAAGGGTAAACTTCCTATTAGAAGGAAGACAGAAAACATGGTTGCTATTCCATAACACATTTGGGATATAATATGTTTTGAATTAGTCACAAGGAGAAAAGACAACATGGAGTAGGAATTGCAATACGCAAAACATAAGATATTGTAATGGACAATATCGTCCACCTATCAGAGTTGGCTGGCTGACGACATTGTTCAATTTATATCCCAACTAAAACAAATGGTGCCTCGGGAAAAAGAGAAATTCTACACAGGATTAAGTAAAATTATGTATATTAGAAAAAAAAGAAGTAAAAACATTTTCATTAATGGGGATTTAAAAGCTACCATTTTTAAACGCAATTACTCCTTCGATGGTAAGAATACATTCTCTTTTTAATGGAAGCCTTAAAGAACAGAGAACTCTTTCTAAAGTTTTGTTTGTCAAATGGTTGCTCCATCATTAATAGAGTTTGATCATCCCATTAAACACCGCGCCATAGTCCAGATAATTTAACGAAAATGATTTGATTTCAGCATCTCAGACTGATGGATTATGGAGTTTGTAACAAAAGTTAGAGTACACAACTCTTGGTTCGAATCAGATCACAGATTACTTGTAACTAAACTAACATCTTCATCCAGCAAAATAGCTCGCTTCCGCCCATATAAATCAAGGAAAACTCCAAAATATAATATTCAAGCCCTTAAAAATGAAAAATATCAGGGAAACTACATTAGGGCTGTGGGAAAGTGATTGAAGCCTAGAGTAGAGGTCAAGATAAAATTACTGATTCACGGCGATATGAATGATTGGAGCGTTCCTACAAGAAGGAAGGGGTTATTACGTTTCTGAAATTGTGGAGACATTTGTCATCCTTCGATCTACGGTTTGCACGGCGAGTACTCAAGGGAAGAAAACGCAGTGATCGGCCAAGTGATGCATCTGTATTGATTATACTCCTGTATAATATCGTGAGGTATAGCAGGGACATCATGGATTAGTGATAATGATGTTTAAGCCCGGAATCCGAGTGTCATTATCTAACACAAATGCTGCTTAATCGAAGTAGGTAACTTTCAGCACCAGAAGAATTTGGGGTCTACCAGGGTCGTTACCTCGGGTACATTTTTCGATTCTTCCACACGCACAGAACCAATATAATGTATAATATAATATGTATATATATTATGTATTATATTATAACTGTGCTGAGCGGATCAGCGTTAGTGCAGTTACAACATTTGATTTCCGACAATGAGACACGGGATCGAACCTCACCCCGGTCATTTTGTGATGATGTCGGCGATCCTAGCGTGCGGCATCTTTAGAAAGTGCTTGCAAAGGTTTGTGAGTGAAATTGGGTAGAAGGAGCTATTTGTCTGGTTGTGCTAGCACGAAGTCACAAGTCATTGTGACCAAGCGTGTGAGCGCACTGGCCTTGTTCAGACTGTTGATCTCGCCGGATAATGCGCCCACCATCGAAATTCTAAGGTTCTCTCACCACAGGTGCCGTATAAACACAAGTTTTGTTTCTTAAGCAAACAAATATGTTTGAGCAGACATCTTCAAGAGAGATTTGATAGCCTCCCTAGGAAATAGGAATTATTATGATGAACGAAATGTAGTTAGAATTCCTTTCAGAGAGCCCAAAATCTGTTTGAAGGGGGCCATTACACTCAAATCCTATCATGTTAATTCATCTATCCGAATTCACTCATTTCTTTTTCTTTAACTCGTGGTAAAGGTTTTCAGTGAGAAACCCTGTCATCGTCTCATTAATCTGATAGCATCCGAGTCGACCCCATTAAAATTCGAACCAGGGTCTCATGTTCACAACACTAAGGTTCTAACAACAAACTCATGCATCGACGTCTTATATTGACAATATTAAGGCTATAATAAAACTCAGGAGACGAATAATTGCAAAATGAGATAAAAACGGAGGATATACCGATATTTAGATTAAGTTTTGTAAGACAAAATAGAATCAAACAATAGAAAAGCCAACGTCATAGATTAGTAATGGAGTAATACATTGCACTATCAGCCTTAATTGGAATTCTTCGTGTTTGGCAGAGTGGAGCATAGAGTTGGCATCTTTCTTGTGGGTAACAAAAAACGTTAGTAAAACAAAAGAAATTGACGGAAACAAAAAAAACCCCAAAAACCAAAGAACAACTTTTTTTTACAGAAAAGAAAAAAAAAAAACCCAAAACCAAACATTTTTTTTTAACATTTTTTTTAACTCATTGACACCAGTCTTGTCGAAAAAGACTGCATTTGATTTTCAAGATTTATTTATATTCAATTTCCAGCAAATTGGCTGGAAATTGAATATAAATAAATCTTGAAAATCAAATGCAGATTTGAAACCGGCACTGAAGTATTATCTAACAAACAAAAAAAAAAAAAAATCGAAATCTGATGAAAACTGTGGAAACGCATAAACATCTGATCACACAAACACACACATTTTGAGAATTATAGATATAGATTGCAGCTTCATCTGCCACACCTGCAGAAGAAAGTGCCTTGCTGAGATTAGTCTGTTAAGCCCCTCAAAACGATACTTGCAAAAAAGTACAATGTTGTATCAAAGATGGCGTTACTATTATATCGCAAGATAAATGAATGCCTAACATATGTAATATCCATTTTTGCTGGTGTGGGCCCAAAGGATGTAGATTTTTTTTTGTTCTTTCCTAAAGCTCTGTGATTTTATAGCGTTGTTCTGTCGAAGTAACGTCCTCTCCTGGTTTTCTATCAATAGATTCATTTAGAATGTAGTATCGTATATTTACATGCTCTTGACCCATTTCTTAACATCTGTGCTTATAACTGCGCATAGCACAGTTTAAGAAAAGATTACACAGAATGGAACCAATTTTCTCCTTACAACTACATCTAAAACCAGAATCCATTCTTTCTGGTGTAAAAATGTCTTTTGCAATATCTGATTTACGTATTACAATTCCATCTCTATGTTATCTTTACTCCTTCAGATTAGTAAAATAAAAATAGTACAGGAGGTTCTAATTAAGTCTAAATTAGTTCAGCATCTCACCTCGCAAGGTCTTTCAGATAAGTAGTATGGTTTTAGCTTCTCTAGGTCAACTTAGCGGCTCGGATTCAGGAATCGGAGAACCGAGTTCGAATTCCAGTTGAATCCCTTACATTCACTTACGTGCTAATACCCTTTGGAAAGGTATGAAGCCTCTTCTTCTCTTCCCATCTATGGGTAAATAGCAGAACAAACCGAGTTCTATAGCTTTGGATGGCAACTGGTCTACCGCAGAAATAAATGGCAACCTACTGCGGGAAAAATCTGCCTTGTCAGTCATGTATCGAAAAATACATGATTGTTTAAGCGTGTATACAACTGGGTACATAACTGACTGAGGTCAACTGCTGATATATTAACGATTATTGCTGTAATATTCTATCAGAGCTTTAAAATAACTAATGGTGGAGCTCATGAGTTGCTTTAGACATCTTGAAGGGATTTGACATGGTTTGATATACTGATCTTCACAAGTTGAAAATTCATGGTATTTTTGGACGAATTCTTTTTAACAGAATCACATCGCGAAATAAAAGGCGTTTTGAATGGCCACACTTCTATATGTTTTGCATTAATGCTGGTATTCCCCAGGGTTACGTTGTGCCTAATTTTAGTCAAAGACCTTCCTGATGTTATCAGTTCTGAACTCGGGATCTGATAATAGGTTCAATAAATTCAAATTGGCAGCTGATCTAAAAAAAAAAGACAAAAATAAAAGAAGACATATAACCATTTTTTTTTTAAATGGGACAAAATGGCTTGCTAAAAAACTGATCTCGTTATCGTCTAAGAGAACACTTTTTACCTTCCATCAGCATGGCTGATGCTAACCTCAAGGAGATTGATTCATTGCGACCTCTCGGACTAACATTTTCTGATGATATCTAGTGGAAAGATTATATTGAATTAAGTGCTATGTCCACGGCCAGTAAAATTGGTCCACTCAGTCATACTATCTTACATATTTATAAGTCTAGCATTCATTCGTGTTTTGATTATTGGTCCCACATCTGGTCTCGGGCTCCTGATATATTTTTAGAGATTCTTGATAATATCCAGAAAAGAATCTGCAATGTTATTTGTCCTGATCTGGCATTTAGTTTGCAGTTACTTTCCCACAGACGTAACGTAGCTTGCCTGGGCCTTCTCTATAAATACTTTAATGTTAATTGTTCGAAACAGATTTTCACTGTGGTACCCAGATTTTATGTATTTAAGCGCAGTACCAGATGGCGACGAGGTTTTATCAATTTACAGTTGAGTTGGCTAAATGTAACCATAAGTTTTATGTTAACCTTTTCCTATCTCGCATTTATCACTTGTGGAACTCTTCCGACTCCATTCTTTCCATCTTTGATCTTTAAAAGCTTAAATGCAAATGTCTTCTTGATTATTGCTCGCATTTCTTAGCAATGTTTATGCTTTCTAATTCTTTCACATCCAATAACTTATGACTTAGTGGCTTTATTGCCTTGCTTTGGTGAACTCGATTAAAAAAAAGCTATTTTATTACTGGATGTGAGTTACTTTTTTGCTTGTGCTGAATTAATATGAAGGCCAATAAATAAGTTGGATGACTATTTTCATTTTCATTGAAAAAAGTAAAAGAGTTGAAATAGCAATATGAAAATGTTTTGTGATGCCAACGAATACTCGTTATCACTTTCGTAATGCTCGTTGTAGTAGAGATTTTATAATCGTACATACAACTATAGTAACGCCGTTGAACAATACTGGTGTCAGACGCCTTCGAATAACACTTGCACTAATAGTACTTGCTTGATAATACTCGCTCGAACAGTAATCCGTAAAGTGATCTGAATAGAGAGATAGTATAATGAATAGAGAATAGCGTTCCGTATTGTAATAGAGGATAGAGTAGAGAATAGCGCTCCATATAGTAATAGAGGATAGAGTAGAAATGGCGATCGTTTGGCGTCACGATACTTCCCATTTATGGGTTTTCTTTATGATCCCATGATCAACTTAATTCAATAATGGAACCACCTGTGGTTGCTTTCTGGTGATCCGTGTTCAAACGCCATTTTCGGCAGTGACATTTTATTTCTATATAACATAATGCAACTTCAGAAAAGGCGGGTTCATTTGGATGCCTGCTGAATAGTTTTGAAGCAACATTTAGTGAGAAGATTTAATGTTGCATTAAATATTGATAAAGAAAAAAAGTAAATGAGAAACACCCACAAAAATAATAATACATGACACGCAAGCAAATATAAAAAACCTACACACAAAAAACACACAAAACAAAAACAGTTTCGTACAAATAAATAACAAAATATCAAACCACACACACAAAAACGCACTAATAAATCAATCAAACACGCACACAAAACATTTTCGGAAATTTATTACAATCGACGGCTTGTGAGTGTTGGTTATGGTGTAGAAAGATTAAGATCATGCATGCGGTTGAATAAATAATAAAAAAATTTAAAATAAAGAAGGCGAGGCTTACAAGCGGATTTTAATGGTTTTAACTATAGATTGGGATCATTTTCAGTTTAAGATTTGTTTTAAATTTATGGCACACAATCTGTAAGTTGAGCAGTGGAAATAAGGAGAAAAAGGAGTTACAGATTAATGCAATTAACGGAATCGACCGCATATGTGCGTGTACATTTGTCTGCCTAAAGATTATTATAATTCAATATTAGGTAATTTATAGACATAATTAACTTTACAATAGCTGGTAATCAACCAACTTGCTTTTGAATGCATGTGGAAAACATTTTCGTTTAAAAATAAAAATAAAAATAAAAATCTTTACAACTTGTAATAGTCATGATATATAGCTTTCTATTTGTACTAGCCTGCTCATCTTCCTTGTTATACTCAGGGCCTACAGCACATAGTAGGCTTATATTCAGGACTTTGTCGATTGTGGCTTTCCACATTTTCCAGTATTTGGTAGCTCTTTATAAATTTTGCCTTTTTGCAACCTCTCCTAAACTCTGCTCTTCCGACCACTTAACCTCGTTAGGTAGGTTATACACGGTTTTCCTCTGGCTATAATAGGCCCTGTGAGTGTTTAATTTTCTAAGTAGTCCTTCCTCATTGTGTTCACTAGAAATATCAAATCTTTTTTATATAAAGCGTGTCCGTTTTGTTTCCATTTTTTTTTTATAAAACTTCGTCTTTGCTCACATGTTCAGTGCATGGTATTCTCAAATATCCTACTGTAGAATCACATCTCTGTTGCTTGAAGTCTTCATCTCCGAGGAAATTGTCCCTCATTCCTCGCCATTTAGGAGTACTGATATTCAATAACAGTCCAGTACTCATTGTTTCTTATGAATGTTTTCTGTTTATTAATACTTTGCTTAGCTTCTGCAAAACGTCTTTCGCTATCCCAATGTGCTTTCGGATTTCGCTCTCTCACTTCCCTCTTCTGTTAAAACATTTCCCAGATATAATAAATTTTCTATTTTCTGGATTTTGGTATTTCCAATTTGTAATTTGCATGATGGGCTGTTCCTTTTGTTGACAACCATACATTCTGTCTTCTTGAAATGATGTTTAGTCCTTTCTTCTAACTTTATTATATTCCGTAAGAATTCCTGTAGTTTAATTTCTGTGTCTGCTATCAACACTAGGTCATCTGCATATTTGATGTCAAGATTAGGTCCCCAAATAATGAATCCTACTAGAACTTCTAATTCTCTCAGAATCGTCTCACTGTCCGGCCAGAAGACATCCTTGTCTTATAACCCTTTCTATCTTTATATATTTACTGAATTAATTTTCTATTTTTATGCAAGCTGCCAGTATAGGTTCTGTTTTTTTCTAATATCCTTCCAAAATATTTCACTAATAGGTGGCAGTTCTCTTTGTTCTTTGAAATTCTTTTGCATATTCTCCATCTAGGATTCTCTGATTAACAAAGAACACCTATGCATTACCACCACCTAAATATAAATATTAGTTTTAACCTTCCAAAATTACACCATATAATCAAATATATATCTCTCAAGGCTAAAACATTTAATCCAGTAGACGGCTTGTGAGTTCAGTCCCCGGAATTGGTAGGACTGTAAAACTACATACTCTGGTTCAGTGGAAGAAAGTTACAAGGGATACTGATGTCCCTTAAGCATCGAAAGCAGAAGGAGAACTGTCTAGTCCCGTGGATTTAATAAACGCTTCGGTTCTAGATTACAATTTCGTCAATGCACACCTGAGGAAGACCTAAAGGACAAAAACCGAAACGTTAGTATAACGACCAAGATGATCATGTTGGTCTGAATAATAAAGCATCGGACCGTCCGAATTACCGCCAGTATCGATGAATGTCCCCTCGGGGAGGCTTCGTGCCTGAAGATACTATTGGGTCTTAAACTGACACCGAGCCTCAAGTGGAACTTGTACATACGACTGTCCTGGGTAGGACGATAATTACATCCGGCAGCAAGGCTTCCGGTTGGTATTGAGGAGTGTGGAACCACCTTTTAACTGCTGTTGTTACTAGGTCTACCTTGATCCATGGCGGTAGCATATGTTAGTGTTATATAGGAATAAAGTGTCGCTGACGACACTTGTGTTTGAACATTGATCGTCAGTGAGTAAAAACAGGCGATCCCATTATTGAATTAAGTAGATCACGTGACCATAGAGGAAACGTATATAAGTAGGAAGCCGTGTGATGTCTACATGATCGTTATTTCTATACTATCCTCTATTACTATACGGATCACTATTCTCTATACTGATTACTACTCGGTGGCTACTATTCGAGCTAGTATTATCGAGCGTACTTGCTCGATATTAGTGCGAGTGTTATTCGAAGGCGTCTGACACTAGTATTATTCAACGGCCTTACTATAGTAACGATTACAAAGTCTTTACTACAACGAGCATTACGAAATTGAAAACGAGTATTCTTTGAAATTACAGAAGTGGTAACGAATGTTCGTTTTAGTCACAAAAGTTAGGATCCCAGCTCTGGGCAAATAGTGAAACACCAAATTTGGATCAAAACCTGAAAATTTTAAAATACATTAGAAAAATTACCAGAAATACATATTTGGAAAAAAAATGAGCAAAGCTAACAAGAAAATAAATTGACAGTGGAGGAGTTGATAAGCCGTTAAACAAACGAATCAAACCATTGTACATCGGATCCATAGCAAAACAGGAAGAAATAAATAGTACCACTCCAGTAAGTACCCGACTCCACATGCTATCCTCTGCCTTTACAAGAACCAGATCAAGCTTAAAATGGATTACTGATGTCATATTTGGACGGGAACTGCTCAGTCCCCACTCACAAGTCCAAAAGCGTATCAGAATCCTTGTGAAGTGGGGGATTATTTTCCACCCCTCAACCGGACATCTAAATCTGACCTAACAAAAAAATTTTCCAGTTCTAACCTTCACAGCTAGGATCCGCCATGCCAATCACTTTTCCTCCCCCGTGTTCTATTGGTTAGAAGTTCCACTCGAACAGCTTCTTTCCGCGAACCTCTACTCTGTGGAACCGACTCACAAGAGGATGTTCTAACCGATCACTAAAATCTTAACCTGCTCATGTCATGTCCTAGGTTAATCGTTATCTTCCTGTCCTATCGGCATGAACTGCCTCTTAATGTAACCTTCTACCTAGAGTTGAACCCCGGGCCTTTTACAGAGTGAACTATACTATATATATATATATATATATATATATATATATATATATATATATATGTGTGTGTGTGTGTGTGTGTGTGTGTGTGTGTGTGTGTGTGTGTGTGTTTTGTATAATAATAATCTTATAAATATAAGTAAGTATTTTCGTGCGGAAAAAAAAACCTTAGGTGTATTGGCTTGTAAATGAACAAACCAATACCCAAGGAAAAATAAGGAATAAAAAAAGAAAGATCTAAGAAAACAATCGACCAGAATCCAAGCTCAGAGTTCAAAGAAAAACACCTCCGATACGAGTCAAGTAAAAATAACTAAGCAAAGTGTTCAGTAGAGCAAATCTAACTATGATCCTAAAGAGACAGACAAATATACCTAGGTTTCACCTATGCGGAACATCAGGGTACGCCGGCCGGCGTACCCTGACGATACGCGCAGGTGAAACCTACGTATTAATGCCTGGCTCTTGCCTGGCTCTTTAGGGTCAGTTATATATATATATATATATATATATATATATATATATGCCTTATCCAAAAATCTTAGAAAAATTATTTATTAATCATATTTGCAGAGAGATTTTTTAAAAAAAGATCTTCGCATAAAATATGCGCTGTATGACTGGAAAGATGGTACATTTATTTCCTCCCCCTTTTTTTTTATAGCTCTTCATAATAGTGCCGCATGAAAAAGTTTACGAATTTTGAGAGAAATGAAAACACGGATTTTCTTTTAATTTTCATTGCGAGTTGTGCACACCATACGAGCTGTGCACGAAAAAATATTTGCCGTTTATTGTGGAGACTAATGGTTGTTGAAGAAAGAAATCGCGTTGACCATAGCTATTTTTTATTAAAATCCAAACAGATACACAGAAGGTCGCAAATAAATTTATCTGACCTCTATAGCATTAAGAATCTTGAGAGTCTCATGAAAGAACTTTTTGAAAAGGTCCACTTCAGTTTGTCCAAAGAACGGAAACACTCTCGACAGCAGCTGTCTTAAGTGATTGGCGTAGCTTTTAGAGGAATTTGAAAGAGAACAACAAATGCGTAGAAATGTACTTCATTGAAAACGACATTTCCTCGTAAAGATAATTTTTTATCATTTCAGAAACAAGGTAATAATACCACTAAGACGCAAGGGATAATTGCGAGGGAAAGACAATGAGAAAACTTTAAGTAAAGGGAAGATAAAATAAAATGTTAAATTGTAGTTGAGAAGCCATGTCAGGACTGATAATATTACAAACTCATTTGAAATTTGACAAGTATTTAGAATCAGACCAGCGATGCACTGACGAAGAACAGATTTAAGTTTTTTTAAAAAAATATCGGCATTTTGTTTATTTCCAAAGACATCAATTTATTATTTAACATCTATATTTCTGAGATGAGGTATTATTTATATTATTTACATTATTCGGACTATCGTCCTCATCTTTGTCGCCATATTTATTACAACGTTTCGGCCGTTGTACGCCCCGGCCTTCTTCAGGTGGTTGGAATGTCAAACTGAACCCTTTATTTCGCTCACTGGGGTAAACTGTTCTAGTTCCACGTGCCATGTTTAATGGATGTCAGTTATCAGTTATCTCCTGTTGATTTTCATCTGAAAGTTCTCCACTGCTTTAACCGGGTATTGAACTCACACACTTTGGGTCCTGTCACTGGATCTAACTAATGCCTTTATCCACTGTGCCATGTGTCTTTGACTATTTTAAAAAGGTGTCTGGGTTTTTATTTATAAAAAGAAATTCAGCTAATTTAATTGTAATTTACACTCATTTATTGGGGCTGCTTTAAGCCTACTAATAAGTGTATCTTAGCACCACATATGAATTCTACATTGTCTAACGGAAGCAGAAAAGCAAAAAGGGAAGGAGGGATGCCATTTATTATTATAATAAATTTTAAAATAGAAAAAAAAAACTTGATTAAAGAATCATGAAAAAAGATATTTGAATCCTTTAAATAAAAAAGAAAAAATTGGAAAAATGCCTTAATAAAGTAGGATACAAATAGGGTGGTAGAAACTGATCGGTAGGGCACGCGCTAAAAGTAGAAACTGATCGGTAGGGCACGCGTTAAAAGTAGAAACTAATCGGTAGGGCACGCGTTAAAAGTAGAAACTGATCGGTAGGGCACGCGCTAAAAGTAGAAACTGATCGGTAGGGCACGCGTTAAAAGTAGAAACTGATCGGTAGGGCACGCGCTAAAAGTAGAAACTGATCGGTAGGGCACGCGTTAAAAAAAGAAACTGATCGGTAGGGCACGCGCTAAAAGTAGAAACTGATCGGTAGGGCACGCGCTAAAAGTAGAAACTGATCGGTAGGGCACGCGTTAAAAGTAGAAACTGATCGGTAGGGCACGCGTTAAAGTGACACCCATTTATTTGTTGTTTGCAGAAGCCTTGCAAAAGAAAATTATTTATTGTTTATACGAGGTGCGTTCAAAAACTACCCGACTTTATATGACGCGTTCAGCGAAGGAAAGGGGTATTCAAAATTTGATAATTTTGCGGCAATACGTGCTTAATGGTTCTACGATCTTTTGATCAATATTTCTTTCAAAGTTAGCCGTAAGGTTTTGTTTTGTTTGTTTTCTTTTACGGCATAATCAACCTTAATGGGTTATTTAATGCCGACAAAGTTTTTAATGCTGGTAATATTTTGTTTTGTCTATTTTTATCTATTTTTTCCTTCAAAAAACTATTGCTGGTAATATTTTTGCTTTCCAAAATGTATTGCTAGTAATAATTTCTAACAAGGTTTTTCTCGTATTAAAACCTATTTTTACACTTTCATAGTGCTTTACCCTGGTTTCGGGGTTAACTATTTGCTCATAGCTGGAACCCTAACAGGTGCTACTACCCCGGGTCAGGGTGGACCTGGGAACACCAGCAATTAAGAAGTAGTTCCACGCTTCTAAAAAACTCTTGATCAGAGTCCTTGCTGCTGGACGTAGTTTATCGTCTTACCCAGGACTCGGATGTAGTTTATCGTCATACACAGGAAATTAGCCGTAAGGAATTGTAAATGTAGGACTACTTTACATTAAAGTAAAATACTATTCATTAAGAATTTATTACGGGAAATATGAAGTTTTACAGAAACATTGTTGGCAATTATGTATTTAGTTACATAAGAAATAAATAAAAAATTATATAAATTTTGATGCTATATTCGATTTATTTTTAGGTATTTTTCATTTTCTTTGTTATTGGCAATATTTTAGAATAATTTGGCTGCTATGCTAAGTTTCCTAAGTTGAGTAAACTGGAGTTATTTCGTTTACGCTTTGTTACCTTTCTTTACAATTGTTGTTTTTAGATCGCTTTCTTCCAGTCATTTTGATGGGCAAATCAAAATTCTGAAATTTAGAATGATCTTATTCGACTTAAGAGTAAAGCCTGTAAAAATGGATATTTTACATTATCATACGTCCAAAAATAAAATGCTTTTGACAAAAACCCTTACTGATTTCACTATAATTATGTAACAATAATGTAATGATATTCCGGAGACAAATCTACGATTTATGTTACCTCATTTCATTGTATGGTTACGGACTATAAACCTAAATTGAGTTTGAAATATTGTGTAATCGGCTCTAATATTTTTTGTAAAATACTTTGATATAATAAATAATTTACAGTGAAAGAAGCCATTTTCGGTATTTTGTTAAATACATCCTCCTCCGCCGAACGGGTCATATTTTCCTGCCAAGTTTTGCCAAAAGCTTGGTGATACTCATGCTCAAACCATCCAGGACTTTGGTGATGATACCATCGGAAATATTGATTAAGGAATGGTACAACCGCTTCAAATAATGTTGCACATCATTGGAGAGCGAGGCCCTCCCAGGTTGGCCATCGATAAGCCGAAATGAGGGGCCGATTAAGAATGTTTGGCGAATAGACATAGAAGACAGTCATGTAGCAATCCAGGAAATTGCTCACAGAGTTGCAATAAGCAACATAGTGCATTCTATTTTACCGAGGGGTTTGTGCATGCGGAGAGTGTCTGCAAAATTCGTGGCTTTCAGATTGCTGGGGAGAGAGACTCACGGTTTGCCATTTCAGGAATGTAGGAAGCCTGTCGAACAAGACGTGTCTTGTTCTTGTCCCGGAAAGATTGGTTCACTATCCCTGCTCTATGCGGTCGGTTATCTTACGCGAAAACAAAAATCCGATGTGCGTGGGACTATACATCGGTACTCTTAGCGTAACAGACGGGAACTCATGCGGCTTACCAGTGCGAAAAATTTTACGCATGCGCAGAAATGGTGGCGTCAACTACCACAAAAAAGATTTTGCCTCGGTGGCGGAGAAAAAAAAAATCATACTTTTTGAACGCACCTCATATCTACCAAATTATGTAAACACTTGTTTTTATTCGTATAAAACGCATATGATTAAATTCTGGGTAATCTATTGAGACAGAACCGAACTTTATTAACAGCTATAAAATCGTAGAATATATAGTGAGAAAAAGTAGAAATTAAAGAAGAAAAAAAAAAAAAAAAACTTAAGCGTTTATGACATTACGTTAGAAAAGGTTTTCACAAGTAATCGATGTTTGGTTAACTACCCAAGTTTATTGGCATTATCCTCACGAGACTATCGACACGCATAAAGGATAAAGTAATTAACACGTGTTTCCAGGTAATCAATCTGTTAAACCAGTGTTTGATTTTTTCCCCGTAGAAATAACGACAATAAGTACATAATAAAGCCTGCAGGCTCGTATCCATTTTATGTCTCTTCGACCCCACCACAAATGGTTTATCGTGCAACTATTCTGAGCGGGAGAGTGTTACCTTGCTTAATAAACAGTATAAACGCGGTCAGTACGATCGAAACCTCGGTCATGATGACTTATGACTCCGTGCTAGCACAACCATCGACGACTCTGAAATAGTTACGTCTACCCAATTTTACTCGCAAAGTCAATAACTTCAAGAAGTCACCTACTATAGTGAGACTTGAACCCGAGTTTCAAGATCGGGGAAGCGAGGAGTTCTAAGCACTCATTCAAGGTTCCCATACATACATATCTGTTTCTCCTTTATATTTCTTGCCACAGCCGCATACACAGTCCTTAATCATATCCTCTTCTGTGTGTCGTCTTACTCAGAAGAGATGTCTGCGCAGTGGTGAACCACTTCTGACGACTGTCCTGATGTTTATTGAAACACGTAACTTTTGTATCGTTTCCAATAAGCCCTTGACAAAGGGTAGGCAGACTGAGGCTGTTTTCAGAGTTAGACACGGTGGAATAATGGATAGCGACTCGGATTTAGCAATCAGAGAGCCGAGTTCGAATCACATTCACTTCCGTGCTAATACCTTTGGGAAAGGTATGAATCCTCTTCTCAACCCCCCCCCCCAGCTATGGGTAGCTAGCAGAACAGAGCGGGTTCTATAGCATTGGATGGCTACTAGCCTACCGCAGAAAGAAATGGCAGCCTACTGCAGGAAAATATCTGCCTCGTCAGTCATATATCGAAAGATACATGATCGCCTAAGCGTGTATCACGCATGGCACATAACTGACCCTTTTATTCCTGTTTGTAGGGACTGATGTTATATACTCAGAGTAGTTACGATATAGGGCACTATTTATACGGAGTATTTCTTCACGTGTCTCTGGGTTGCCACTTATGACTTTTGCTTGATGATGTAAGCAGCGGACGATCCTTTTCTTTACATCGTATGTGTGGTAGGAGTCGAAGTAGGTATTATTCAGTAAATGCTGGCTTCCGGTGTACGGATGTTTTTAATCCATGCTCTGTTCGAGATTTTAGAAGTTTTAGGAATGTTAGTTTTTTGCCGATTATCTTGTCGAATTCACATGGACTTGTAGTAGCTGGACACCTTCCTGATGGGACCAGAGCATCGGGATTTCATCTACGTATCTCAGTCATAGAATTGACTTTAGTGATGTTGATTCAAATGCAATTTCCTCAAAGTATGTTAGCCTTTGTTGGTAAGAATAGTGAGTCTTTTGCCAAGAATTCATCCTGTCGATGTAGGTCTGATCCCATTTCGAATTATGTCGTTAGTGTACAGAAAGTCAGTATCTCCATTAGGTTATCTATTAGTAAACTGGTACGTTCTCCTAGAGATGAGTCAGAGGCCAGTCTATCTCTGACTACTGATAGTGTCTGCTCCTTGGGTACGTTGGTGAACAAGCTCATCATGTCTACATTCACCATCTGGCTGGATTGGATGGGAGATTTTTGATTATTTACACAAAGTGAGTGGAATTTGGGACATATGCTGCCTCACCTATATCCACCGAGAGTGGCACACAAAGCATTGGCAGCTAATAATTTGCCCAGGAGGAATATCGTCTTTGTGAATTTTGGGGAGACCATATATGTGAGGTAGCTTACTATAACGTTGTGACAACTGTCTGTATGTTTTAGGCGGGAAGTGGTTCTTGTTCTTGATTAGAATCTGCGAATTTTGTTTTCATTATTGTGTGTCTTTATTATTTTATACAATTTCAAATGAGTTTTTTTTTCAGTTTTCCTGTATATTCTGTTATTTCCATCACTATAGTCGCATTGCCTTTGTCAGTTAGTAGCAAATTATGTCATTTTTCTATAGGATTACTGAACCAGTACGATGGCAATAAAGGTGGGGACAATGGTCCGATAGTTACAGTACCCCAGAAATATGGACAAATATCACAGATATATTGAAGGAAAGCGGGTGAAAAAGAAGCAGCGAATAATCTACCTAAAGAATTTGGGTAAATGGATGACAGACATAGAGAGAAAGAGAAAGAAAGAAAGAAAGAAAGAAAGAAAGAAAGAAAGAAAGAGAGAACCAACCAACCAACCAACCAAATTTGCGTCTAATTTGATTGTCATCAACATTGGTCAGGAGCAATTAGTCACATAAGAATGAAAGGAAACAGATTTACTTTCTTTCGGGTACGTTTCAGATAAAAAAAATACCATGAAAAGTATAAAATATACTTTTTCAAAGGAAAAATTCTTCCGTGATATTCTCTTTTCAAAATAATAGTTCTTGTCTAGACATTGAAGAGACACTATATCTAAACGCTTGGAAAGAATAATTGTTACTGTTGAAGATTAAGCCGCCATACAAAGTGAAATGACGTAGACAACTGTCCCCATAAGAAACACCATTTTCTGTTTAAATCTTTCCCTTTGTCCAGCAAGTGTGTCTACCAAAGTTAAGGATTATGAATAACGAAAAGGGAAACCTCATAAATCTATATCAGTTATGAACCACATGCGGCTTGTTTTGGCTTTTTTGAATGGGACGTCGAATTTCATGAGGGAAATAACGTTTATTAAAAATTTGTTTGTTTCGTCCTCATTTATTCACCCAAACATATAGACACATACATAATGATAAAGTGCAGTTAAAAAAATTTAAATAACTGAGGAGTCGGAAAATGCAATAATGAAATGCGCAGGTGCATTGGGATAGCGAAAGTTACCTTTCAAAAGCTAAGCAGGAAAAACTTCATTAGAAACAAAGAAAATAGTATTGAACTGTGTAACGAGCATGCGCGGAAGCGTCCTCGAACTGCGTGTGTGTGTTGTCGCCGAACACACCTTGTAGTACCATAATGGACTCGACCGAGGACTACAAGAAGACGCGCGAGTCGTTTGGTGCCTTTTTTTGGGTGACAAAAGCAGTTGCGGTCGGTCGTCCGTTGGTCGGCAGCAGTGGTGGGTGTCGTTTGCTGTCGTAAAGTGTTCGTTCAGAAGAGAAGGCGTTCGTTTTTTGTTTCGCAAGAAGGAGTTTTTTTTCCCCCGTTTTCTGACACAAGCTATTTCGGCATTATGGCCTTCGACCCGAAGCTGATACGACTGTTTGACGGAAGCGATTCTGGACAGTCGGTAGTGGAATGGTTGGAGAAGGCGGAACTAATATGTCAGTTGAGCGGTGTGAAGAGAATTGAGTGTGTTATCCCGATTCGTTTGGCAGGTGGCGCATATGCTGTGTACCAGCAATTGAGCGGGGAGAAGCGCGAAGACTTCAATTGCGTTAAGAAAGCGTTATACACGGCTTTCGCCTTAGACCCCTTCTCCGCGTGGAAGCAGTTTGCAGCACGTCGCCTTCAGCCAGGGGAGACGGTCGACGTCTTTTTGGCAGAACTGCGCAGACTCGCGGTTCTGTTTGGCTGGATTGCCTGAGCATGAAGAGGAGCTTTTAAGAGCGTCATCCCAGATGGAAGACCTGGATTTGTCACGTGCTGACACGAGCTCGCTCTATTTTGAAGAAGTGCACTGGTTCTACAGAGCAGGCCGCAGTGGCTGCGCAGTTGAAGGAAACATGTGCACACGAGGTGCTATAAATGTGATGGACCCAATTATAGGGCGAGCGATTGTCTCCTGGGTCGTGAACCATCCAAAGGTACTGGTACCAAGCACCGACGGACCATCACTTGCTATCGATGTCATCGGCAAGGGCACATTGCTCGGTGTTGTCCAGGAAACGGGCAAGGGAGCGAGAATTCAGCGCCAATCTCCTCCCCCAAACCCTTGTAAATGGCGCATTGCCTGTAGTGACAGTTCGTATCAGTGGAATACCACGTACAGCTCTGGTGGATACAGGATGCACACAGTCACTAGTCCGCAGGTCATGCTGTCGAGCATGGACAAGAAAATCAACACGCGTGCTTACAGTAGACGGAGGCGCACTTGACTGCTATGGAATCGGAGTGGTACAAGTTAGCATCGGTGCAAAGTCGTCCATCGCTATGGAAGTCCTAGTTGTGGACGGAGACCTGCTTGGATTTGACTTGCTGTTCGGACTAGACGCCATCAAACAGTTGGGAGGAATATCTGTAACTGGTGCCTTGAGGTGAAGTTTCCGCGGTGTGTCGAACCAGTCGTTGCTGCCATCACCATTACCGAGCCCGACTTTAAAGAGAATTTGAGACCACTCGGAAGTGGACTGCATCTTGAAATGGGCTGGCAACCAACCTCCGGGTACGTTAAGAAATAGATTGGCAGAATATCCAGCTCCCGCACAAATCCGAGAGGAGTATGATCGGGAACTCCAGATGTGGATAGATAACGGCTGGCTGCTTCCTTACTCGGAGGAGGAACTCGGACTCCCAAAGGGTTTAATCCCTCTCATGGCCATTCTGCAGGAAAACAAAGAAGTTTCGGTCTGTTATGGACTATCGGGAACTCAATGAGTACTTTGACGCGTATGCGGCCAACGCAGATGTTTGTTCTAAAAAATTACGGAAATGGCGTCAGCAAGGACCAAATGCTGCAGTGCTGGACCTACGCTGGGCCTATCTGCAGGTACACATCGACAAGTCCCTTTGGTCATTCCAAACAGTTGAGATTAAGGGACAAAGGTATTGTCTAACCCGCTTAGGATTTGGGCTCAATGTTGCCCCTTTAATCATGCGGGACATTGTTAATACCGTCTTGAGCCAGGACGAGATCGTCAACGCAGCCTCCTCCTCTTATATTGACGAGGTTTTTGTAAATGAGAGTGTGTGTTCTGTGGTCTGCGTCAAAAACATTTGGAGCAGTTTGGTCTGTCATGTAAGACCCCGGAGCGGCTAAGAATTGGGATTGCGTGTTGGGATGTCTGGGAGGAGCAAGGAAAACTGCGATGGCGTCATGGATGTGAACTTCCGGTAGTCCCCGATAAACTTACCCACCGAATTGTCTTCTCGCTGTGCGGGAAGTTGACTGGTCATTCTCCGGTATGCAGTTGGTTACGTGTCGCCACGGCTTTTGTGAAGCGGAGGGCAAACACTGTTACCACTGGATGGGACGATGAAGTGCAGGACCCTTTTCTAGCCCAGATGATCGACGACATTTTTAAGAGACTAGCCCAGGACGATCCAGTGAAAAGTGACTGGTGTATCAATGAGCAAAATGTAACCGTATGGTTAGATGCAAGCTCCTTCGCCAACGGTGTGGTTGTGGAGAGCAATGGCGCCGTGGCAAAAGACGCAAGCTGGCTCCGACCGGTGCACAAAGACAAACACATCAACTTGATGCTGTGTTGCGATGTGTCAACCTTGCATTACAATAGAAGACTAAAACCATTCATTTATGGACAGACTCATAATGTGTGCATCGCTTGGTAGCTGACACCCTGTCCGGACGGACGAGAGTGCGCACTAAGGCAGCCTCCGAGATGCTAATTAGACGTCGGCTAGCAACACTCCAAGAATTGGCCTTAGAATATGAGCTGGACATTGATGTGGAGCTTGTCAAGTCGTGCAACAATCGAGCCGACCAACTTACTAGAGTACCGCAGCGATGGTTAAATGAAATGCGCAAAATAACGGAACCCAGAGAACCTATGTGCGCTGTGGCTGAAGAGCGAGATGTTGCTCAAGTACTAGCCATTCATCAATCCAGCGGACATCCTGGTGTGAAGAGAACACTCTATTTTGTGAAGTTGATCGACCCAAGAGTAACAAAAGCTGAGGTGCGAGCGGTGGTTAGGGGATGCAAGGAATGCTAGTCAATCGACCCGGCCCCTGTGCGTTGGAAACCGGGCAGGCTTGATGTCGCGGAAAATTGGCACAGGGTTGCGATGGATGTAACCCATTTCGAACATCAACTATACCTGACGCTGATAGACTGCGGCCCCAGTCATTTTGTCATTTGGAAGCCCTTTCACTGCCAAGACTCTGCTAGCGTCATCAAGAAGTAGTGTTTTGTGAAAGAGGCTCGCCGATTGAGCTGCTTACGGATAATGGCGCAGCGTTTTGTGAAGAGAGGTTTGCCGCTTTTGCAAAGATGTGGAGTGTACAAATACGATTTCGCTGTGCCCACGTACCATAGGAGAATGGAATAGTTGAGAGATCCCATCATATAATAAAGCGCATTGCGACGAGAACGCGTATATTGGCACAACGTTACCCCAAAGGACAGTAAAACAGCTTCAACTGCACCGGCGAATGCAACCTACAGGGTCCGCATTAAGAGTATCGACGCAGCTTTGGTGCGTGACGACACAGTTGCCAATCCTTATGCGGTAGGAAAAAAACTGTCTGGGTGAAAAATCCGTACGGAAGGTGTACGACACAGTTCAACAAGGGTACGGTGACTCAAATTAATAGTCCAAACTTCGTCTCTGTTGATGGAATACCGCGCCACATAAAAGATGTGCGTCCAGCGTGCGGACAGGATTATTCCGTCAGCGTTAGTTCATCAGATGATGATGAAACCCCGATGGTTTATATAAAATCACAGGAAAAGCACACCTCAGAGAGTAGTGCGCCTGATGAACCTATGCGGGATGAGCTCAGAGGAAGCGTTTGAGACCATACCACTGAGACGGAGCACCAGGCAGAAACGGCCTGCCCCACATTGCCATCCGTGTCATCTCGAGATCAGGGAGGAGTGTAACGAGCATGCGCGGAAGCGTCCTCGAACTGCGTGTGTGTGTTGTCGCCAGGCATACCTTGGAGTACCATAATGGACTCGACCGAGGACTACAAGAAGAAGACGCGCGAGACGTTTGGTGTCTTTTCATGAGCGACAATTCTAAAAAAAATTTCGCTTGTCAGACCTTTTTTTGACCGGAAGCGTCGAGATTTTTGGATTCTATTTTGCAGATTGTTGCTTAATTCGACGAACTTTCTTCGGCCCACAAGGAGTTTCTTTTGAGGAACTTGTTATTGCTTAATTAACGAACTTTCTTTTGTAAAAGTTAAGTTTTTTCTTAAGTTTTATTTTTCTTTCTTTCCTTTCTTTTGTTTGATTTATTTTTTTTCTTGGTTTCGGCCCACATTTTTATTTTCTATTTTAGTCCGGTTTGACAAAGTCTTACCGAATTGCTGCTTTTTATTTCTGTTTATTTCTTTTCAGTGCTCGTTTTTAAAAAGTACCATTTAAGAAAAGAGAAACAGAAAGAAAGTTTTGTTTTTATTTCCTTTTTAGTTTATACCCTCCCTCATTTTTATTTAATTAGCGACTTCGGTCGCAATCTTTTATTTTTGGTTTGACTAGTTTAATACTTTTGTATTTCTTTTTCATTTAATTTATTTCTTTAGCGACTTCGGTCGCAAACGTTTAATTTTTAATTTGGTTTTACCAGACTTTTTATTTATTTTCTTTTTCTTTCTGTATATTACATTTGAATTTATTTGTTGACCAAAAAACAGAGGAGTTTCTTTTATTGCTTATTATTTTTTTCTCGGTAGCTTTTGGGCGCCATTTTGATTTTTTTAAACAGTCCTACCTGACTATTCATTTTATTCTTTCTTTTCAATTGATCTAGTTTGTTTTTTATTTTATTTCTAATTTGGGTTAACTTTTAGTTTTCCCAGTTTATTTATTTAATAGCCCTTGTTTAAAAGTTTGTTTTTTTGTATTTTTTTAATTTCCTGGTGTATCCAGGCTTTTCTTTATTTTTTTTTTAACTTCTTCTAATTTTTGTTTTTTTTTTCCCTTATCCCAACTCCTTTCCTCATTGTTAACTTTTAGTTTTCCCAGTTTATTCATTTTAATATAGTTTTTTTTGACCCGATAATTTCCTGGAAGTTTTCTTTATTTTTTTTTTAAAATGGCGACGAAGTTCCCTATTGTTGGTCAGGAAAATTAAAAAGACCCGCTTTTTTCCAGCGTTTTAAAAATGGCCGACGTTAAAGCCGAAAAGACCTTTTGATAAATCGAAATCTTCAAAACGGGCAAATACTGCCCCTCATGTGCAGGACCAGGATAGTGCGAAGCATGCTAGTAGCACTAAGAAGGGAGAGACCAGGCAAGTCAAGCCAAAGCTCAACAGACGAGGTGCCGAAGGAGGCACAAGCTAAGGAGACAACCGAGGAATCGCCCTCTTGCTGGAAGTCCCCCCCCAAGTTGCATAGTGAACATAGCGGATTTCTTGGAAAAGGCTAAGGGATACGCTCATCTTGTAAATAAAGATGGACTCCTTGAAGACGTCCAAGAGCTCAAGGTGTTCGCAAAGAGAATGGTGTCGGTTTTCGTGGTGGACAAGCGTTCGCGCAAAATTTGTCGCTCCACGAAAGATTAAATCACTTTTGTCCCTGGGCATTAAACCCCAAAGAGTTATTAAAGGTGCTGGGTTTTTCATGTGGGACGTACTGCTGCCCACACCTGAAGATTGCCTGGCAATGGCAAAAAAGGAACTAATTACGAAAGACCTTATTCTAATGACAGAGTATGAGGGCCGGCGAAGGAAGTGTGGCCGTATTTGAGGTCCCTTCTCAGGTATGGGGAGAGCTCCTGGCTGCATTTTTTATGCAGCAGGGCCAGATTTTAGAGGCTCTCTCCGACAACTTGAACGGGGGATGGACTTTCGATATCATGTTAGATCAGAAGGCCTTCAAGTCCATCCCCAACTGTTTGGATTTAGGCGGCCGGAAAATGCCGGTCATTGTGACTGGTAGGAAACCTACTTGCTGGAGGTGTGGAGAGACTGGTCACCTTTCCTCTTCCTGCCCAGGGAAGAAGGCCCCTGGAGTTCCGGCCGCTGGCGACCAAATTCCCCCTTTGGCCGAGACTGTCAAATCCGTGGCGCCTGTAGCGGGCCTAACTACGAGGCGGACCGGTGGGGAAAATCCCTCGGTTGGGTCTTTACCCACATTGCCCCCAAAACCAACACCTGCCACAAGTGTGGATAAGGAAGAGGGGGAATTGCGTCTCGTAGTTAGGGGCAAAAAGAAGATCCGGACAGCTGTGCTTCTGTCCCATAATGGCCCCGGAGATAAAAACACCTACAGCCCCATTCCCTCTACCAGCTCTGAGGGCGACGTCTCGGCGTCCTATGAAGAAAATGCCACAATCACACAAAAATTGAACGAGCCTAGCTGGCAAAAAATTTTAGACCTCAAAAAGCTCAAGGAAAAACTGGACGGAAAGCGGGCGAAAAATCAGAAAACCCTGGGGGCACCGGGCCCCTTATTCTCTGCCCCGTCTCCCCCTTCATCATCCAAAAAAAACATTCCCAAAACCACCTCCGCCCACATCATTGACAAATTCACCTGCGAAACATTATACATCAACAAAACCTTCTCCTGTAGGACCCCTTCTGGCATGACACCCTCTACCACGCCCATAGACACACCTATTGCAACACCTTCTCAATCGCCACACAAAAAAAAGAAACAGAAGCCCAGATTTACAGGCAGCCATAGACAAGAAAAAAAAACAAAAGATTAAGCCATCATATCTCCCAGGGGAAGACGTCTGCCGCGTATCCGGGGTACAGGCGTAGAGGGTTTTCGGGCAGACACGAAACCCAAAAGCCTTAAAAGTGTTATGGAATTTCCAAAAGGTCAACGGATTGGATGTAGAAGTGCCCGACAATTTTCCATCAGCAAAGAGGGTACTGACCGTCATTAGAACTGGCCCGGGTACGCGGGAGATTTGGGGCATGATAGAGGAGGCCCAGTCGTCTCTAAAAATGGTGCCCCCAGCTGCCTACCTACTCGACCCAGAGATGGACGAAACAAACCATGAGTCCCCGTTTTTGTTCACCCATCCCTTTATAGGGCTCTTAAATTAACGTATCCTGCGGACATTGGCGGCTTGTCTCAAGATGATTTCGTCGAAATTGAGATGGCGTCCGGTTCTATGGGACGAGCTGTCGGTATCCTCACCCCAGCCATGTTCTATCCTGAAGGACAACCCTAATAGATTTGACAATGTCTCTCTGGCTGGCTAGTGTGAATGCCCGAGGCCTGAGGTCCGAGTCTCGAAGGGTGAGGCTCGTTCGTGACATTCAGCGCTTAGGGGTGAATATATGCTGTGTGCAAGAGACCCGTTTTTCTTCTCGCGATTATGAAGGCATTCTGTCTAAGAGGTTTACTCTTTATTCAGCATGTTTTGATGGACGCTCGAGGGGTGTCTCTTGGTTGGTGAGCAAGTCTTTGAAGGCTGTGTGTATTATTGCCATCGCAGATCCGGCGGGCAGACTTTGCGTGCTGGATGTTACAATAAAGGATAAAGCTTTGCTTCTCATTGGGGTTTATGGGCCCAATATCCAGACTGAGTGGCCTGCTTTGTTTCGGCAGATCGGGACGTTTATGACGACATCACGTCGGGTAGTTTTAGCGGGCGATTGGAATGCCATCCTTGACCCCGACATAGATTGTATAGGGTCAAATTCATATTCGGGTACTAACATCTGGGGCGTGAAACCATTTCGCGACTTTGTCGACGGGTTCGATCTCGTCGACAAATATCGGAATGAGCACCCTCAGCGGGTAGTTTGGACTTGGGTTAATAGTGGCAGCTCGGCTGTAGGTGTGCGTGCTAGCTACCTCGACCGAGTTTTAGTTAGGAGAGTCGATGTAGGGCTCTTAGGGTGTCCAAGCTTCCATTATATAGTTTATTCGGATCATAGGCTTGTCCGGGTCCGTGTAAACTTAGATAAGCCTAAGGTTAGGATGGCTGATTACTGGAAATTCAACTGCTCGTTATTTGGCGAGCAGGAATTCCGGGAACAGCTGCTACTAATGTTACAAAGGGAACTGACGGGGTCTGTGGTGGGAAATTCCTGGTGGGACAAATTGAAATCTAAAATTCGAACGTTTGCTGCCGATTTTAGCCGTCGACTCAATCTAGATAGATTAGCGGCGCAAACGGCTTTAGAGCAAAGAGTGGATCGGGCAGTTAAATCCCGTGATAGTGGGGAAGTAGCCTTAGCTAAGGCAGAGTTGGCCTCCTTGCTTATCAAGATGGATTAAGCTCTGGTAGTTAGGGCTAGGTTAAAAAGAATGTCCTCTGAGGTGACGAACATGGCCGCAGAATTGCGTGCAGAGGAGAGAAGGAATGCATCACGGCGGCATATCGCGTGCGTCACATTGCCGGATAAGCGGACCATGACTACAAACTCGGGCATATGTGAGGCTTTTCGGGATTATTTTCGGGATCTTTTTACCAGGGATACCGGTCTGAGCCCTGCTCAGTTCGATGCCTATTTAGCCGACTTTCCCTGCCTTGAGGCAGTTGAAGCGGCTAGGTGCGAGAGTCCCATTACAGAGTCGGAAATCTGAGAAGCGTTGAAACAGGTTGGCCTGGATAAATCTCCGGGATTAGATGGTCTTCCCTACGAAGTCTACTTGAGGCACTCGCCCGTTTTTGTTCCTTTGCTGGAACTGATTTTCAACAACTGGATGAAGCAGGAGTCTATACCTCAACGCTTCACCAGGGGTGTGATCAAGTTGCTGCGTAAGGACAAAAACGGTGGGGATGGGATAGGTAATTTTCGCCCTTTAACTATGTTAAATACGGAGTTAAAGATTTTGGCCAAGATCTTAGTTAACCGTTTGCAGCTTGTCCTGTCTCGTCTGATTGGCTCCGAACAGACTTGTGCTGTGAAGGGCAGGACTATTCAGGACAACATTCATATGGTCCGCTTGATCATCGAGAAAGTCAACAGTGAAGCCGGGCTGATCAATTTGGATCAGTCCAAGGCCTTTGATAGGGTTGACCATCGATTTCTGGGGGCTGTTCTTTCGGCTGCCGGTTTCGGGCTGTACTTTCGCTCCTGGATCCGTCTTCTGTATGCGACTCCCGATGCGCTGGTGGAGGTGAATGGGGTAAGATCGGAACCTTTCGTATTGTCTCGATCTATTCGTCAGGGTTGTCTGCTTTTACCTATGCTTTACGTTTTTGCGTTGGAACCTTTCCTTCGCAAGTTAAAGGCGAATCCGATCCTGCGCGGAATTTCCCTACCTGGTGCTACCACATCGGCCAGGTATTCTCCCTATGCTGATGACGTTTCGGTGTCGAGCAGAGCCGAGATTAACGAAGTCAGCAAAGAAATCAGTGGTTATGAGATGGTGATAGGGGCCAAGATCAACCGCGATAAGTCTGTTGGCTTGCGGTTAGGTGCGTGGAAGGGAGTTTCTCTTCCCAGACCTTTCCACTGGACGGATGGACCGGTCAAAATACTCAGCGTCTGGTTAGGTCCAGATATCCAGTTGGGAATGAATTGGTCGGAAGTACAAGGGAAGGCCTAGATCGCAATTAATTTGTGGTCTCGGAGGAATCTTTCCTTAAAGGGGAGGGCGGAGGTATGTGTTTTACATATCTACCCGATTCTCCTTTACCGACTCTCTGTAGTTCCACTTCCGTCTGACACTTTGCTGGCGTTAGTGAAGCTCTTGTTCTCCTTGTGGGGAGGCAAGTCTGCCAGAGTCTCTCGAGAGATCTGTTGCCTTCATCCATCTGAAGGCGGTCTAGGTATGCCTAGCATCGAGATCCGTCTCTATATGCTTCGCATCGGGTTCCTAGGTCGTTTGTGTCGCGGACCGGATGAGGAGGGCGCCTTCTGGAAGGAAGACGCCCATCGAAATTTCCTATCTTAGAGAAGTGTGCACTCGTGCGAGGAGGGAAAGTGTAGTGGGAAAGTCGAGACCCTAGGTCACGTCTTCTTTCATTGCATGTTGGTAGCTCCGTTGTGTAAGTTTGTTGAAGGCCTCATGATTCGCATGTTGCACGGAAAGTTCTTTGTCCTTGAGGCCTATCTTCTGTTTGTAGTGGGGAATGTGACCCTACCGCCATTGACGATGGCTGAACTTTATGTGTTCCACTGTTTGGTTCGGAGTTATGAGAGTTGTGATCTGGTTTGACAAGGGATTCTATGGAGGTGAACTTTAGTTCCACCTTGCTTCCCAACTGATCTTGTACTTTAGGCATCTGCTTAAAGTCAAGATTAGGACGGAAAGGCGAAAGTGACTCTCTTCATTAGAATTCGAAAAAAGGTGGGTAAATCTTGCGGGAATGTGTAGAATGAATGGGGCTGACCTGGAGTGGCACTTGGATGTCGGTTAGGTACAGGATTTTGTCCTACCAGGGTTGAACAGAGGCAACCCGCCCCGATATTAGGCTAGTTTAGGTTTTTTAGTTTGAATCTTTAGTTCTCCTTTTCTGGTTAACTTAGCTAGGGTATGCATGCTCATTGGTCCCTTTTATTTCTGTCCCTATTTTTCTTTTGTTTAATTCCCCATCCCCTCCTTCGTTAGGTGGTCAGTTCTCTGGTTGTTGCGGGATGACTTTCGTTTCGTGTGTGTTTTCGCATTTGTTATGGTGTCTAAATGAGTGCGTGTTTGTGGGCGTGTTTGTTTTTATAATGTTATAATCCCGCATTGATTTCGTCCAGTTTAACTGATGTTTCTGCCACATTTAGGGATTGTGGTTTTTTTTTTATTACTAACCCTATTTTGTTTCGTTTCATGTAAATAGTATTAAATCATATTGTAAATAATCACTGGGGGTTTTAAATTGTTATTTTCCCTCCCCCCACAGACTTTGAAATGTACATATAGGGACTAGTTAGGATTTCATAGAGAATTTGAGGTATTATGGTGGACGAAGTAAGAAAGGCAGGAGTGAATGTGTTGTTTTGGTGATAGGAATATTGTTGGTATGTTTGGGTCCGTGTTTAGCTAAGTTTAGAATTAAGACAGAAGAAGACCGTCCTTCCCCATCCCCCTTTTTGGCCTTTTGACACATTTTGTACTAACGTACAATAATCTTTTCTTGGGCGAGAAAAGCTGTTGCGGTCGGTCGTCTGTTCGTCGGCAGCAGTCGTGGGTGTCGTTTGTTGTCGTAAAGTGTTCGTTCGGAAGAGAAGGCGTTCGTTTTTTGTTTCGCAAGGAGTTTTTTTCCGCTTTCTGACGTTTGTGTAATATATGATCTCGTATATGGCAGTGAATCCTGGACAATCTCCTGAAAGATGAAAAGACTTGATGAAACAGGAATGTGGTTCTACAGAAGAATGCTGAGGATACCATCGGCCGAATATGAGAGCAACGACGAAGTTTAAGAGAAAATAGAAACAAAAATCAAACTTTAATATTTAACACCAGGAAGAAGCAGCTGAAATTTCTAGAGCACACGAGAAAAGAAAGCTTGGAAAATATTATACTCACAGCACAGAAAAACAACGTATAACTTACTTGGTGAGTTTGAATAAATAGATGGTCGAACAGGATTTTGTAAAAATAAAAATAAAAATTATTAAGAGCTACAAGGGACACGAAATTGTGGAGAGCCATGATCGCTAACGTTCTAAGTGGACACGGCACATGAAGAAAAAGGACGTTGTCAGCATTTTAAACCATTGACAATTATGTGTAAACATTCTTTACTTCATAAACGGCAAACGTTTCTAGAGAATAAATATACATTTATAAAGAATTTTCTAACTTCTTTTTTAATTACCGAGAAATATTTTCTCCAAGAAAAAAAAGAACTTTACCCTTTTCTATGGTAGATACTTGCGTGTATGGCCTTCTGTAGGGAAAATAGTTGAATCACTTTCAACGAAAGAATTATCTTGAATCTTTTTAGTCGTGCTATCCGACTTATGAACCATATCTGAAGCCTCGACTGGTCGAAATAAGTTGCCTATGCCTATGGCATCGAAACAATATTGACACTTATAAAGAACAAATTAAAAATATACCTGACAGACAAACAATATTTGAAAAAAGAAATTATCGTTGACTTTGTTAATATTTAAATATTTATTCCCAATAAAGTGAAAGTAACTTCGTAAAACCTGCTTGTAGGTCATCGATATATGATTAAGAAACAATCTTTTTCTCAGTTTTTATTAATATTTAGTTATGTATTCCCATCATCTCACATGTATAGAAAGTTTGAAAGGAACTCCGAAAAACATAAGTCATTAATATTTGATTAAGGACAATTTTTAATAGTTTTTTTTTAATATTAATTATTTATCTCTATTATGCCACAGGTATAAAAATATGAAAGTAACTCCGAAAAACATGATTACGAGTCATCAATATTTGATGAACAAGAATTACCATTGGTTTTGTTAATATTTTCATGTTCATTCCCATCATCACAGACCATCATCTACGTACAGAAAGAATGAAAGTAACTCCGAAAAACATGCTTGTAGGACATGAATATTTGATTAATAAAAGGATCATTTTGCTAATATTTAGATGTTTATTCACATGAAGCTTGGGGGATAATTGTAAAATTTGTTTAATTAGCAAGTGCTAAAATTTTCTTGCCCTGTTGTTCAAACACCATGTATTTTTACAAAGAGAAAATAACTTGCTTTTATAGTTTCCACCGTTGAAATAAAAATGTGAAAAACATCCACTATGTTTTTTCTTAAATCTTTGATAATCTACAAGAAGGGTTTTCGACGTTACTTTCAGCATTATGCTTTAGGATTATCTGATGGACGAAATATAACATTTTACATACATGAGAGAGGGCATAAAAGAGTAATGACAGAATAAAAGAATATGAGAGAGAGAGAGAGAGAGAGAGAGAGAGAGAGAGAGAGAGAGAGACATATCGAGAAGTTGAAGTTTGACATGGTAAAAGTGAGCAATAGATTGACGCTGCCGAAAAAAAAGACAAGTCAATAAATTCCACGTAAATTCTTTTAAGATAAATGCGTCATCCTTGTTTTTTAAGCGTCTGCACACCTGTCCATATATTCGCTCTTCTAAATTCGAGGCATTTTGAGGAGAAAAAAAAAAAGATTGCGTTAATGAATCAACTTATTATTTTCTTAGTCCGGAGACGAAGAAAATTATGAAATTTTAACTGGTTAATTAATTTTGTTGCTTATTATTCTAACGTTATTAACCGACCAATTCTCTACTCATTAGAAAATCACGAAGCGGTAATATGTGAATTAAATTCTAGATTCGATTTCTTTTAAATAAGATCAAATAACTGAATATTGTGTGGATACGTTAGTGGAGCAACGTCTATATAAAAAAAAAAAGTATACAATATTTTGGTGTGCAAGATACGTTGGAGAGGGTCGCATTTTATAGAAACACCGTGGTTAGGAAGACGTATAGGTAGGACTAATTGTCTTTTTTTAAAAATTCTTATTTTACGTGGAAAAAAAAAAAAAAAAAAGAGTTAGTTTAAAATTTTATACACACACATAATATATATATATATATATATATATATATATATACACGGATTTTTATAGTAATAGGCAAAGCTTAGTTTGGGAAGGAACTACCTCAGAAAATGAAAAATAAACCTGAATACGAACAAAAACAAAAGTTGCCAACTTCGTACTAACCAATGTATATGAACATAATATCTTTTTAATGAACATTCTGCCTAACTATGGATTCTACCAGCGTTGTTTTAGCCTCTTCAAAATTATTAGAATCCAGGCTTTTTCAAAATATCCTATCCACAATACCAAATATTTCCGCTTCATAGATGGCGTCCTACTAAACCCTTCGCACGATATCAACTGATTAGATCTAATAAACAAAATGGAGCATATTCGCAAAGACAAAAAGACAGTTAATGAACGAAGTTAAATTCTTAATCCTTAGATGAAGAATTTTAGGTAATATTAAAAAACCTACAATTGAATCCACATTTGAAAAGAAGCGAATGACAGCTGACATTTTCGACATTCTTTTAATCCAACTGATATTGGGTTAAAACTAAAAGTACGCAAGACGAGATCAAAATAAAGATGTAGATCTATTACAAATCTCGATAGATCACGTCTTTCAAAGATGGCGCATTAGAATTGCATTGCAAAAACAGGATTTCCATGTAATAGCGTTTTCCCTACAGTTTCAGCATTATTTTATTATTACACTCGTCTCATTACAGAATATAATTTTATGCTATTTAAATAGTCAACTGACCAATGAGTGAATCGATCTTGCGCATTAAGCCAATAAGGGAGACAAGTGTAATAGTAAAACTTTACCTAGTTTTCTGTGCCTTATCGCTTGAAATAATATACTTAAATTATTAGTTTTAAATTCTGAAATAAAAAAAAATATATATTAAATTTTTAAAATTAGATTAATATTGTTGCATTTTTCGTTCCCAAAACGTTTGGCAACTGACAGACTTCAAGCGACAAATTCAAAGGTATGAAATCAGAAGACGAACTCTCCGAACGGACTTCAAATTGAACTTCAAAACGAGCTGTATAGCAAGGATTTTACTTTAATTATTGTAGCTGGTAAGATTTCACGGCAAGCTGGTGTTCACATCTTGGAATAATTCCGCTACCATGGACTTTGTTCACGTCTTTGGTTATATTCTATTAACATGAAAAGGAATCTCGTTTTAGGATATGGATATCATTTTCTATCCAAAACCGACCTGACTTTTTCAAACTCTTTTTCCGCATTTGGAAATCATTGCGAGATAATCTATGCGCATTTATTTGAAATTTCGAAGTTTGTCTCATCTCCAAAATGAAATTCTTCACAATCTGGTGTCAAGTGGGTCTCGCTGACAATCAAAGAACCGGGAAGATTTAATAAATATTACATTAACATATTTCAATAGCAACATTTATTTGCATAGACGACATATGTCTATGTAAATAAATTGTGCAATGTTTTTTTTCCTTTAAAAGTTAAAGTGACTAAAAAAAAATTAAAAATAAACTTACCTTTTTATAACTTTTTTCCAACCTTCTTTATAAATCCTTGGTGGGGAGAAACATTTGTGCTCGTTCTGAAGGCCAAAAGGAAAACTGAACTAAAATAAAATGTGCATAAGTTAGAAAAATTTGCCACAAATGGTAACGACAACCAACAGCAAAATGGTAAGAATCAGTTGACAAACCTGTGAGCCATTGCATCAACCATCAAGAGAAGGTTTGGAGGATACAAAGATTACTATTAAAAATTGTGATGGTACGATGATGTATTGAACCCATAAATGAACGCTATCGAAAAGGCAACCACGTATTATGTGCCGTTTTCCAAGATAAAAAACCGCTTACCTGTGTAAAAAAACCACTACAAAAAAAAGAAAAAAAAGAATGAATGACGCTATATTCTGCAAAAACTGTCGTTGAGAGCCGATTTCCAGTTGGGTTCGTTATATTCATTTGGAAATGTATGAATCCATCTCTTCTTTCCCACTAGTTATGAGTTCATTATTAAGACTTGTATCAGTAAATATGATTATCTCTCTCTAAAGAAATCCTACAATCATAAAAATAAATATTCATTTGCCTTAAATAATCTGAAAAGGGTCGATAAGCCGTAGAAAACGAATCACTCATATTATAGTAGATAATATTTTGCCCTATTTTGACATTGCTGCATCAGTAACTCCATTCGATCCTTGGCAAAACTCATCTCTTGATATTAAAGGTCACTCGGCAGAT